>OZ038427.1:6555450-6817475 GCA_964036235.1 Heterorhabditis bacteriophora | reverse complement strand
TATCTGGAGGTATGGGGAATTGAACCCCAGCCCTCTCCCATGCTAAGGGAGCGCTCTACCACTGAGCTATACCCCCACGCAGCCATATAGCTGGCTACGTTTTCGTTCACCACTCGGCGCTAGTCACTAAAAACTGAAACCGCACACATTCACTCATCATCAGTTGACGATCACAAAATCGTGCGTTCTAGACGCTAGTGAGAGAAAAGTATCTGGAGGTATGGGGAATTGAACCCCAGCCCTCTCCCATGCTAAGGGAGCGCTCTACCACTGAGCTATACCCCCACGCAGCCATATAGCTGGCTACGTTTTCGTTCACCACTCGGCGCTAGTCACTAAAAACTGAAACCGCACACATTCACTCATCATCAGTTGACGATCACAAAATCGTGCGTTCTAGACGCTAGTGAGAGAAAAGTATCTGGAGGTATGGGGAATTGAACCCCAGCCCTCTCCCATGCTAAGGGAGCGCTCTACCACTGAGCTATACCCCCACGCAGCCATATAGCTGGCTACGTTTTCGTTCACCACTCGGCGCTAGTCACTAAAAACTGAAACCGCACACATTCACTCATCATCAGTTGACGATCACAAAATCGTGCGTTCTAGACGCTAGTGAGAGAAAAGTATCTGGAGGTATGGGGAATTGAACCCCAGCCCTCTCCCATGCTAAGGGAGCGCTCTACCACTGAGCTATACCCCCACGCAGCCATATAGCTGGCTACGTTTTCGTTCACCACTCGGCGCTAGTCACTAAAAACTGAAACCGCACACATTCACTCATCATCAGTTGACGATCACAAAATCGTGCGTTCTAGACGCTAGTGAGAGAAAAGTATCTGGAGGTATGGGGAATTGAACCCCAGCCCTCTCCCATGCTAAGGGAGCGCTCTACCACTGAGCTATACCCCCACGCAGCCATATAGCTGGCTACGTTTTCGTTCACCACTCGGCGCTAGTCACTAAAAACTGAAACCGCACACATTCACTCATCATCAGTTGACGATCACAAAATCGTGCGTTCTAGACGCTAGTGAGAGAAAAGTATCTGGAGGTATGGGGAATTGAACCCCAGCCCTCTCCCATGCTAAGGGAGCGCTCTACCACTGAGCTATACCCCCACGCAGCCATATAGCTGGCTACGTTTTCGTTCACCACTCGGCGCTAGTCACTAAAAACTGAAACCGCACACATTCACTCATCATCAGTTGACGATCACAAAATCGTGCGTTCTAGACGCTAGTGAGAGAAAAGTATCTGGAGGTATGGGGAATTGAACCCCAGCCCTCTCCCATGCTAAGGGAGCGCTCTACCACTGAGCTATACCCCCACGCAGCCATATAGCTGGCTACGTTTTCGTTCACCACTCGGCGCTAGTCACTAAAAACTGAAACCGCACACATTCACTCATCATCAGTTGACGATCACAAAATCGTGCGTTCTAGACGCTAGTGAGAGAAAAGTATCTGGAGGTATGGGGAATTGAACCCCAGCCCTCTCCCATGCTAAGGGAGCGCTCTACCACTGAGCTATACCCCCACGCAGCCATATAGCTGGCTACGTTTTCGTTCACCACTCGGCGCTAGTCACTAAAAACTGAAACCGCACACATTCACTCATCATCAGTTGACGATCACAAAATCGTGCGTTCTAGACGCTAGTGAGAGAAAAGTATCTGGAGGTATGGGGAATTGAACCCCAGCCCTCTCCCATGCTAAGGGAGCGCTCTACCACTGAGCTATACCCCCACGCAGCCATATAGCTGGCTACGTTTTCGTTCACCACTCGGCGCTAGTCACTAAAAACTGAAACCGCACACATTCACTCATCATCAGTTGACGATCACAAAATCGTGCGTTCTAGACGCTAGTGAGAGAAAAGTATCTGGAGGTATGGGGAATTGAACCCCAGCCCTCTCCCATGCTAAGGGAGCGCTCTACCACTGAGCTATACCCCCACGCAGCCATATAGCTGGCTACGTTTTCGTTCACCACTCGGCGCTAGTCACTAAAAACTGAAACCGCACACATTCACTCATCATCAGTTGACGATCACAAAATCGTGCGTTCTAGACGCTAGTGAGAGAAAAGTATCTGGAGGTATGGGGAATTGAACCCCAGCCCTCTCCCATGCTAAGGGAGCGCTCTACCACTGAGCTATACCCCCACGCAGCCATATAGCTGGCTACGTTTTCGTTCACCACTCGGCGCTAGTCACTAAAAACTGAAACCGCACACATTCACTCATCATCAGTTGACGATCACAAAATCGTGCGTTCTAGACGCTAGTGAGAGAAAAGTATCTGGAGGTATGGGGAATTGAACCCCAGCCCTCTCCCATGCTAAGGGAGCGCTCTACCACTGAGCTATACCCCCACGCAGCCATATAGCTGGCTACGTTTTCGTTCACCACTCGGCGCTAGTCACTAAAAACTGAAACCGCACACATTCACTCATCATCAGTTGACGATCACAAAATCGTGCGTTCTAGACGCTAGTGAGAGAAAAGTATCTGGAGGTATGGGGAATTGAACCCCAGCCCTCTCCCATGCTAAGGGAGCGCTCTACCACTGAGCTATACCCCCACGCAGCCATATAGCTGGCTACGTTTTCGTTCACCACTCGGCGCTAGTCACTAAAAACTGAAACCGCACACATTCACTCATCATCAGTTGACGATCACAAAATCGTGCGTTCTAGACGCTAGTGAGAGAAAAGTATCTGGAGGTATGGGGAATTGAACCCCAGCCCTCTCCCATGCTAAGGGAGCGCTCTACCACTGAGCTATACCCCCACGCAGCCATATAGCTGGCTACGTTTTCGTTCACCACTCGGCGCTAGTCACTAAAAACTGAAACCGCACACATTCACTCATCATCAGTTGACGATCACAAAATCGTGCGTTCTAGACGCTAGTGAGAGAAAAGTATCTGGAGGTATGGGGAATTGAACCCCAGCCCTCTCCCATGCTAAGGGAGCGCTCTACCACTGAGCTATACCCCCACGCAGCCATATAGCTGGCTACGTTTTCGTTCACCACTCGGCGCTAGTCACTAAAAACTGAAACCGCACACATTCACTCATCATCAGTTGACGATCACAAAATCGTGCGTTCTAGACGCTAGTGAGAGAAAAGTATCTGGAGGTATGGGGAATTGAACCCCAGCCCTCTCCCATGCTAAGGGAGCGCTCTACCACTGAGCTATACCCCCACGCAGCCATATAGCTGGCTACGTTTTCGTTCACCACTCGGCGCTAGTCACTAAAAACTGAAACCGCACACATTCACTCATCATCAGTTGACGATCACAAAATCGTGCGTTCTAGACGCTAGTGAGAGAAAAGTATCTGGAGGTATGGGGAATTGAACCCCAGCCCTCTCCCATGCTAAGGGAGCGCTCTACCACTGAGCTATACCCCCACGCAGCCATATAGCTGGCTACGTTTTCGTTCACCACTCGGCGCTAGTCACTAAAAACTGAAACCGCACACATTCACTCATCATCAGTTGACGATCACAAAATCGTGCGTTCTAGACGCTAGTGAGAGAAAAGTATCTGGAGGTATGGGGAATTGAACCCCAGCCCTCTCCCATGCTAAGGGAGCGCTCTACCACTGAGCTATACCCCCACGCAGCCATATAGCTGGCTACGTTTTCGTTCACCACTCGGCGCTAGTCACTAAAAACTGAAACCGCACACATTCACTCATCATCAGTTGACGATCACAAAATCGTGCGTTCTAGACGCTAGTGAGAGAAAAGTATCTGGAGGTATGGGGAATTGAACCCCAGCCCTCTCCCATGCTAAGGGAGCGCTCTACCACTGAGCTATACCCCCACGCAGCCATATAGCTGGCTACGTTTTCGTTCACCACTCGGCGCTAGTCACTAAAAACTGAAACCGCACACATTCACTCATCATCAGTTGACGATCACAAAATCGTGCGTTCTAGACGCTAGTGAGAGAAAAGTATCTGGAGGTATGGGGAATTGAACCCCAGCCCTCTCCCATGCTAAGGGAGCGCTCTACCACTGAGCTATACCCCCACGCAGCCATATAGCTGGCTACGTTTTCGTTCACCACTCGGCGCTAGTCACTAAAAACTGAAACCGCACACATTCACTCATCATCAGTTGACGATCACAAAATCGTGCGTTCTAGACGCTAGTGAGAGAAAAGTATCTGGAGGTATGGGGAATTGAACCCCAACCCTCTCCCATGCTAAGGGAGCGCTCTACCACTGAGCTATACCCCCACGCAGCCATATAGCTGGCTACGTTTTCGTTCACCACTCGGCGCTAGTCACTAAAAACTGAAACCGCACACATTCACTCATCATCAGTTGACGATCACAAAATCGTGCGTTCTAGACGCTAGTGAGAGAAAAGTATCTGGAGGTATGGGGAATTGAACCCCAGCCCTCTCCCATGCTAAGGGAGCGCTCTACCACTGAGCTATACCCCCACGCAGCCATATAGCTGGCTACGTTTTCGTTCACCACTCGGCGCTAGTCACTAAAAACTGAAACCGCACACATTCACTCATCATCAGTTGACGATCACAAAATCGTGCGTTCTAGACGCTAGTGAGAGAAAAGTATCTGGAGGTATGGGGAATTGAACCCCAGCCCTCTCCCATGCTAAGGGAGCGCTCTACCACTGAGCTATACCCCCACGCAGCCATATAGCTGGCTACGTTTTCGTTCACCACTCGGCGCTAGTCACTAAAAACTGAAACCGCACACATTCACTCATCATCAGTTGACGATCACAAAATCGTGCGTTCTAGACGCTAGTGAGAGAAAAGTATCTGGAGGTATGGGGAATTGAACCCCAGCCCTCTCCCATGCTAAGGGAGCGCTCTACCACTGAGCTATACCCCCACGCAGCCATATAGCTGGCTACGTTTTCGTTCACCACTCGGCGCTAGTCACTAAAAACTGAAACCGCACACATTCACTCATCATCAGTTGACGATCACAAAATCGTGCGTTCTAGACGCTAGTGAGAGAAAAGTATCTGGAGGTATGGGGAATTGAACCCCAGCCCTCTCCCATGCTAAGGGAGCGCTCTACCACTGAGCTATACCCCCACGCAGCCATATAGCTGGCTACGTTTTCGTTCACCACTCGGCGCTAGTCACTAAAAACTGAAACCGCACACATTCACTCATCATCAGTTGACGATCACAAAATCGTGCGTTCTAGACGCTAGTGAGAGAAAAGTATCTGGAGGTATGGGGAATTGAACCCCAACCCTCTCCCATGCTAAGGGAGCGCTCTACCACTGAGCTATACCCCCACGCAGCCATATAGCTGGCTACGTTTTCGTTCACCACTCGGCGCTAGTCACTAAAAACTGAAACCGCACACATTCACTCATCATCAGTTGACGATCACAAAATCGTGCGTTCTAGACGCTAGTGAGAGAAAAGTATCTGGAGGTATGGGGAATTGAACCCCAGCCCTCTCCCATGCTAAGGGAGCGCTCTACCACTGAGCTATACCCCCACGCAGCCATATAGCTGGCTACGTTTTCGTTCACCACTCGGCGCTAGTCACTAAAAACTGAAACCGCACACATTCACTCATCATCAGTTGACGATCACAAAATCGTGCGTTCTAGACGCTAGTGAGAGAAAAGTATCTGGAGGTATGGGGAATTGAACCCCAGCCCTCTCCCATGCTAAGGGAGCGCTCTACCACTGAGCTATACCCCCACGCAGCCATATAGCTGGCTACGTTTTCGTTCACCACTCGGCGCTAGTCACTAAAAACTGAAACCGCACACATTCACTCATCATCAGTTGACGATCACAAAATCGTGCGTTCTAGACGCTAGTGAGAGAAAAGTATCTGGAGGTATGGGGAATTGAACCCCAGCCCTCTCCCATGCTAAGGGAGCGCTCTACCACTGAGCTATACCCCCACGCAGCCATATAGCTGGCTACGTTTTCGTTCACCACTCGGCGCTAGTCACTAAAAACTGAAACCGCACACATTCACTCATCATCAGTTGACGATCACAAAATCGTGCGTTCTAGACGCTAGTGAGAGAAAAGTATCTGGAGGTATGGGGAATTGAACCCCAGCCCTCTCCCATGCTAAGGGAGCGCTCTACCACTGAGCTATACCCCCACGCAGCCATATAGCTGGCTACGTTTTCGTTCACCACTCGGCGCTAGTCACTAAAAACTGAAACCGCACACATTCACTCATCATCAGTTGACGATCACAAAATCGTGCGTTCTAGACGCTAGTGAGAGAAAAGTATCTGGAGGTATGGGGAATTGAACCCCAGCCCTCTCCCATGCTAAGGGAGCGCTCTACCACTGAGCTATACCCCCACGCAGCCATATAGCTGGCTACGTTTTCGTTCACCACTCGGCGCTAGTCACTAAAAACTGAAACCGCACACATTCACTCATCATCAGTTGACGATCACAAAATCGTGCGTTCTAGACGCTAGTGAGAGAAAAGTATCTGGAGGTATGGGGAATTGAACCCCAGCCCTCTCCCATGCTAAGGGAGCGCTCTACCACTGAGCTATACCCCCACGCAGCCATATAGCTGGCTACGTTTTCGTTCACCACTCGGCGCTAGTCACTAAAAACTGAAACCGCACACATTCACTCATCATCAGTTGACGATCACAAAATCGTGCGTTCTAGACGCTAGTGAGAGAAAAGTATCTGGAGGTATGGGGAATTGAACCCCAGCCCTCTCCCATGCTAAGGGAGCGCTCTACCACTGAGCTATACCCCCACGCAGCCATATAGCTGGCTACGTTTTCGTTCACCACTCGGCGCTAGTCACTAAAAACTGAAACCGCACACATTCACTCATCATCAGTTGACGATCACAAAATCGTGCGTTCTAGACGCTAGTGAGAGAAAAGTATCTGGAGGTATGGGGAATTGAACCCCAGCCCTCTCCCATGCTAAGGGAGCGCTCTACCACTGAGCTATACCCCCACGCAGCCATATAGCTGGCTACGTTTTCGTTCACCACTCGGCGCTAGTCACTAAAAACTGAAACCGCACACATTCACTCATCATCAGTTGACGATCACAAAATCGTGCGTTCTAGACGCTAGTGAGAGAAAAGTATCTGGAGGTATGGGGAATTGAACCCCAGCCCTCTCCCATGCTAAGGGAGCGCTCTACCACTGAGCTATACCCCCACGCAGCCATATAGCTGGCTACGTTTTCGTTCACCACTCGGCGCTAGTCACTAAAAACTGAAACCGCACACATTCACTCATCATCAGTTGACGATCACAAAATCGTGCGTTCTAGACGCTAGTGAGAGAAAAGTATCTGGAGGTATGGGGAATTGAACCCCAGCCCTCTCCCATGCTAAGGGAGCGCTCTACCACTGAGCTATACCCCCACGCAGCCATATAGCTGGCTACGTTTTCGTTCACCACTCGGCGCTAGTCACTAAAAACTGAAACCGCACACATTCACTCATCATCAGTTGACGATCACAAAATCGTGCGTTCTAGACGCTAGTGAGAGAAAAGTATCTGGAGGTATGGGGAATTGAACCCCAGCCCTCTCCCATGCTAAGGGAGCGCTCTACCACTGAGCTATACCCCCACGCAGCCATATAGCTGGCTACGTTTTCGTTCACCACTCGGCGCTAGTCACTAAAAACTGAAACCGCACACATTCACTCATCATCAGTTGACGATCACAAAATCGTGCGTTCTAGACGCTAGTGAGAGAAAAGTATCTGGAGGTATGGGGAATTGAACCCCAGCCCTCTCCCATGCTAAGGGAGCGCTCTACCACTGAGCTATACCCCCACGCAGCCATATAGCTGGCTACGTTTTCGTTCACCACTCGGCGCTAGTCACTAAAAACTGAAACCGCACACATTCACTCATCATCAGTTGACGATCACAAAATCGTGCTGTCATGTATATCTCTCGTCTACCCTGCGTCTCTAACCGAGCTGTCTATATAAGGGCAGCGCGGGGCGGAGTCAAGGGGAGATGCGGGTGTACTGAGCTCTGACCCTATGGACATACTGTAATTGTAAGTATTCTTTATTCCTCTACTTAATAAACCTTATTATCCAGGATGTATTCTTTATACCTCATATATAATAATTATCCGCTACACATTAAATGTTAGTAGTCAGCCTGATCACCTGGTTACCGACACCGCTTCATAGACAATCTTCTCACTACCTTTTACACCCAAACACCCTCAACATAAAGGTTACACATATACCTTTACATGGAGGTCCCGGACTTACTCTAGTTGCTGTATTTTCTTTTATATTCTTCTATTGTCATAGTGGTTTTGAGGCTCAGGAAATATATATTCAATCTGTGATATTAGTATTTATTCTACTATTATATTATTATGCTCGAAGTCTGAAGTGAAGAATACTATATTCCTCGTCCACCTTTTTGTTGCGGAATCGTTGCCTCTATACAAATCAAGTAAGTAATATTTGAAGCGAGCAATACATTTTTAAGGACGAGATGAGCCCGGGCGAGGGTAGGTTGCGGTTTCCGCATTAACTAATTTTCGACAACCTACTTGAGGCTGATATTACGAAGAATGAAAACCGGTCATTTAGCGCGCCATATTTAGCATATTTAACATAAATTAGGAGCTCCTCAAAAATATAAAATAAATAAAAATAATAAAATAAATTAGAATTAAAATAAAATAAAAAGTGGAATAAAACTAAGAATAAGAATAATAAGGACAAGAATAAGATTAAGAATAAAACTAAGAATAAGAATAAGAATATGATTAAGAATAACAATAACAATAGCAATATTAGTAATAGTAACAATAAATAATATACTATAATATAATACAATAAGACATAGAAGTAAAGAGTTAATATATATGTATGTTAAGAAGTAAATAATTACGTATAATGTTAGTATACGTAAGACTTAGGTATAGGACAAAAGAAGTAAGTTGGTAATAAGAAATTAATTCATCTGATTATTTATAAGAATAGCATTTTATCTATTCATTTCCAAAAATATATTTTGGCTGTATCTATCCAATTTCTAGTAAGTATACGGTAACAAGAAACAGAAATAGCAAAATGATAAATTGCGCGCGTGGAAAAATGGATGGTGCCTATTTGCGCTGTTTCAATGATGGATAGCAGGAACCAGGGATTAGATGTGAAAGAGCCCGCCGTAATTAGGAAACCAAAGAGTGTGTAAAGATGAATGCTACACGAAACTTGTGTATCTTGGGATTAGAGTAAGTCGAGTTAGCTATATATATAGGATACAGAACACTTCAATGACATTTGATTCTAGCACAGCATTTTGTGGCCGCTGTTATTTTCTCTCTATTCTCTTCTTTCTCTCTCTCATTTACATTTAATACATGTTAATAGCCATAAGTTATTAGTATGATTCTACTATTTCCCAACTGATAAACCTAAATTAATAATTCGAATATAGATTGAGATACACTCATGCACTTAATATATTCTGTTCTTGTGTTAATAATTTCATATGTAGGATAAAACAACTGAAGACGCGAATGCTTATCATTTCTCGAATATCATCATAATCTTGTCTCTATACATTATCAATTCTAAGTCACAGGTAATTAGTTAGACCTGACCAGTCTACGAAGACACTTGGACAACACTACCAAAGGAGAACTTCCTATTCCTAGAACATCTGTATTGTAACTGGACTCAGTGAGTTAAGTAAGAAAGGAAATATATCCAGAGTGCCAAATAATCACTATCACTAACTATAGTATTGAACGCTAAGCATAGACTACCGCGCAAACAGTACTTACTACGAAAACAAAATAAAAATAGCTACCTCAAATAAATATAATTTACGATCAAAGGGCCCAGTAATACTTAAAGATATGGAGGATATGAATACAAGTAGCGAAACAATAAGAGATACCGTAACTCCAAGGATAAGAATAATGCTATCTGACCCTGCGAAAACTAAACGGGCTAGGAGCAGGCAAACCAACTCGAATAAGAATAATGAACAACAGCATGAAGAAGATAGTGATAGGGATGAGTTAACCACCAAGGAGGTTGCGGAAATTCTGGAAGCAAGAGTACCAAAGTACTCAGGAGAAGAAGAGGAACCATTTGTCTCATGGTTGAGGAAATTTGTTGAAGTGTTGGAACGATTCCAAATTCCAACGAGAAAAGCACAAAATATGCTAGCAATGCACCTAACTGATGCAGCTAGATTGGTATATGACAATATAAGTGATCCACAGAAGAAGTCTTGGGAAGAACTTGTTCAAGAATTAGCAAAGAGAATGAAAAACCCGTGGATTATCAGGGAAGCGCGACGTGAATTATTCCAAATGAAACAAGGTTCCGAATCAGTAGGAAAATTCGCTAAGACAGTAAAATCTAAAGTGGAAATTGCTTTTCAAGGATATCCTGCGAAACAGATGGAAGAGAATAAGATGAGTTTCTTTTTGAACGGATTGAGACCAGACATAAAGAAGACGATACAGCGTCAAAATACACCACAATCGTTCCAAGAATTGATAACGATGGCACAAAATGAGGAACAACTACTGAAGCACGAGAAATCAGAAGAACTGGAACGGATGGATAGCATTAACATGTTACGCCTAGAAGACCAACTGGAAGAAGTACAGAAGAAACTGAAACAGATCAAAACGGACCCTCAGCCAAGAACAAACCATAACGAAGATAGGATGATAACGTACAATAATAGAAATGGAGGAAGTAGACCTGTAAGAGGAAGAGTATCGTATAATGCGAATTATTTCTCTAATCGAAATGGAACACAAAGAACAGGAGGACGTTTCACCGAAGCTTTTAGAAACTATAGAGGAAGACCTTGGAATCAGTGGAGACCACCATTCTTCAATAACAGGAGACAAAACTACAATACGAGATATCACGGGAATTCACACTACTACATGCAGCAACAGCAGAATTATATGCAACCACCGCGACAACAAGCCATTATGCCATATAACCATCAGGAGGAGGCATACGTACAATCATTGCCGATCACTAATCACAACACACGGTTTATGCCAAGCATCAGTACTATACTGACCTTGTGCGCATTAATGACAGTGGCATATGGAAATCCCACGCAATACCAGATATGTGGATTCCATGAAGGAGGAAGACTATATGCTCCACCATATCTTCCCAACTATCATGTATTAACAATGGAGGAACCACTAAAACAATTGATGACAACGGTATACGCGGAAAACCAAAAACCTTTCAAAATGAAAGCGATCAAGTGCTTTGAGGAAATTCTTGAGATGAAGATAAGAAGTCTTCTGGGAATAAAAACAGACTCAACAGTACTGAACCGTACACGGAAGGCAGTATCAGAAAAGGAATGCCGTAGAGCACTGGAGGAAGGAAAAATAGACGGCGAAGAGTTACAAACATTTAGACCATATATTAAACGAACCAGGATTATCGACGCTGATCCGGAAATAGTCATGTGGGGAGTACAGAAGAAAATAAGAAATGTATATAATGTAGAATATGGAGAAATATCAACGTTTGATGGAACAACGGTAAATACAGAACTAGGTGACACAAGCGGTTGCAAACTATCAGATAGTTACTGTATGAGAGATCATTATATTATAATCTGGGAGAAAGTTGTAGCTGAGACATGGTGTAAATATAGAGAAATAGGGAAATATAAAGCACTTGTAACAGTAAATACAATCGCAGTAAAGGAACTAAATACTGTATTCGAATTAGAGGATAATGATATGGCTAAAAATGAAATTATCCAACGATGTCATATAAATAATGCCCAACTAACTAAGACTGGCGAAATTCTAACTTTTCCTCAGTTACGAATGAACGAGACTGTAATTCACTACCTAACAAGAAGTGGAGTCACAAGAGAACGAAGTAAAAGAGCGTATATTACACGCGAAACCTCTCAGGGCGGACAAGTAAAAGTCTACATAGTCGATTACAATAATCAGAGTCTAGCAGAGAGAGTATTCGGAGAAACATCAGGAACATATATTCCATACTTTTCAACTAGGCCTATTGTACATGAAAGGATTCTAGATGAAATTAGACGTTGGGGAGTGACGAATAAAATGATGCAACTTCGTTTCAATAGTTATGAGAAGGAGGATGAAAGGATATCTGTATTAAGAACTATTCGATATGCTGAATATGTAGAAATGTAAAGATTAGTTTTGAGCTCAGTCAGGAGAGTGAGACCGTTTACCACAGCAGAAGAAGCAATAAGACAGGATCTACAGAAGTGGACGAATAATATATTTGATCCATATCTCGAGAGAGAATTTGGCCCTCTAAAGGTTGTTATAGATAAGGAACGGTTGGAAAAAGGCGGTGGACCATTTTTCCTGGAACACTCACCTGTAACGTATCAGATCTATAACACTACTACACCTAAAATAACTAGTCAAACGAGATCGATAGTGTCGACGAAGACATTGATGGAAAACGTTGAAACATCGACGAGACCTATACGTGAAGAAACAATGCCAATTTGGAAGAGAGCACAGTCCCATTCGCTAACAGCGACACAACACGTAAGAATACCCACAGTGGAAGGAAAACATATAGAGATAAGAAGAGCAGAACCCACCGTAATGGAAGTCGACCAAAAAGAAAAACGGAGAAAGAACGAGTGGGAACGACAACAAGCGGATATAAGAGAGCAATACGAACGTGATCTCGAGAGGCAAAGACAGTTGATGGATCAGTATAACAGTATCTTCTACTCTTATTACAACAAAGTATCAGTGAGCATAGCTTTAATGCGAACTGACACCACTACGGCCGCACGAATATTATTCAGCAGGACGGATATAGTTGCAAAGTTTGTAGGAGAAGCACTATTAGTGTCCGAATGTAGACAGGTGACACCAGAGCGAATACACTGGTCACGACGTCTTAACGACTCGTGCTACGCACTCGTTCCAGTTGAACTTGAGAAGAATATTTGGTTTATTATACCGGGGTCGCAAGATCTTGTAGAGTCATCCGAATTAGAAAAGTGCGGAGAAATTCCATACACAGTAACTAGGAAAGATGGAAAATGGAGAACTGAGTATGGAGAGGTGGATGTCAAACACATTCCTGTTGATCATAACAACAAGAATCTGAAACGACATCTGGTAACAGAACTATCGGGAGAACAACAATTATTCTACGACAACGATCAGAATCACGTGTATCCTTTTCAATTAACCTTCTGGGTTAAAAAGATTAATAACATCTTGGCAAAATATCCAGCAGTAGGGAAACATGTGCTTCAAGAAGTAGAACACATGCACCAGGGGATGAACAAGTCCCTGACAGCAATATACAACGAAGCTGCACAGAAGATTGATGGAATCAAGGACCAGATTTCAGACAAGTTTAAAAGCTTTGCGTGGAGTGTAGTGGGAATACCACTTGCGATCATCCTGACAGTGATATTCATCTACTGTTCAGTGAAATGTTACTGTTTTTATAAATCAAAACAAGTGACGCAAGAAGTCATAGCCATGGCAAGAAGAGTATCACCAGGAGCTTTGAAACAAATAAGAAAACGGTTAAGAAAGGAAATGGTTAATAATGTGACACTTGATGAGACACTCATAGATATGAATCAAATAGACAGGAATAACCAACGCAATGCGACAACGTATCATATACCGGAGATATACTCTATCATATGCAGCATAAACGGAAGAATTAACGAATTACCGTACATACAGATCACGGTTAACGACAAGAAATACAATGCACTACTAGATAGTGGAGCATCCGTATCCTATTTTGGAACGAATATACTTCGAAGTCTTGGAATAAACCAATTGATAGACAGACAGTCTATACAAGCGAGAACAGCGAACGGCTCGACATTCACGTTTCTAGCAAGTGTAAAGCTGAGAGTGAAAATAGGTAGCCATGAATATGAGCACCTATTCCGAGTATCAAACGATGATGCTTGTCCAGCACCCATTCTACTTGGGGCAGACTTCATCAGAACCGTAAACTTGACAGGAAGAAGTATAACAATGGACTTCGCTAATAGAAAAGTTATGATTGGTGGAGAAACCAATCCTCTAGTGCAAGTGAACCTAGTAATGATGGACGACAAAGATGACGATAGAAGTAGACTTAAAGTGAGACTTAACGACTCTATCATACTAGACAGGAGAACGGAAACAGTGGTACCAGTGAGAATCGAAGGAATACCAGAAGTGAATAGACGACACAAAGACTATCTAGTGGAAGACAATCACAGAGAAGATGACCAAATTTACATGGTCGGAAGAACCCTAATAACCCCAGACAATCAAGGCAGGAGCGTTGTGATTATTTTAAATCCATCAAATACACAAGTGAAATTGTACAAGAACACACACATTGCGGATGCGTATCAAGTTGAAGAAGATCATCGGATATGCACGGTAAATACGAAGCAGATGTACGTTGCTCCCGAAGTTTTCTGGGAACAGAGACTACCTATTTTTCGTCAACCGGAAGAACCCGAATATGATATAGCATCTGAGATAGATCTGAAAAAAGTTAATCTTAGCGAAGCACAAAAGGAATCTCTAAGAAATATTATTCGGAAACACCAGAATGCGTTCGTAGGACCGGATGGAGCACTGGGACGATATACAGGAACAGTACGACACAGAATTGATCTTGAGGAAAACGCAAGGATACCGGCAGCAAAGGTATATCGCGTGCCACCAGAAAAGAAGGCAGAAATAGAACGACAAATAAACCAAATGCTGAAGGACAACATTATTAGAGAATCGAATTCGCCATTTTGTGCGCCTATAGTACTTGTGAAGAAGGCAGATAAGAAGTCGTGGAGATTCACAACGGATTTTCGGGCTCTGAATGCCATCACAAAACCTACGCAATCTATTCTACCTAACATTCACGATATATTGGATGCATGTGCAGGCAAGAAATACTATACAACGATGGATTTCCAAGCGGGTTTTCACCAGATACCGATGGAAGAAGCACATTGCGAGAGGACAGCATTTGCTTGTTTTCTAGGAGCATATGAATATATCACAATGCCAATGGGACTCAAAGGAGCACCAGGTACCTTTCAAAGAATAATGAATGGATTAACAAAACAAATCAAAGCACGAGTGTTCATATACATTGATGACCTCGTAATAACATCAAGAACAGCGGAAGAACACCTAGATGATGTGGAAGAAGTTCTCTCGAACATAGAGAAGATTGGCATGAAATTGAAAGCGTCAAAATGTCTATTTGCTCAACCGGAAGTGAAGTTTCTAGGTTTTATTCTCAGCGAACAGGGAATAAGGCCAAATCCAGAAAAAACTTGGGCGATTGATAAGTATCCAACACCCAAGGACGTGAACGATGTACGTGCTTTCATAGGAATGACATCATTTTTTCGTCGATTCATTGACAAGTATGCCCAAGTAGCAGCACCTTTGACAGAATTGACCAAGAAAGACACACCATTCACATGGAGCGACAAATGTGAAGAGGCATTTAGACGTCTGAAGACAGCAATAACGACAGCACCAATTCTTGCACCACCTAAGTTAGGACGACTATATATAATAGAAACAGATGCATCAGGATTAGGAGTAGGAGCTGTATTAAAGCAAGAAGGAGACAACATTCAAAAAATCATAGCTTATACCAGCAGAACGCTCAATAAACATGAGAGTAGTTACCCAGCGATAGAACTAGAAGCTCTAGGTATTATTGTAGCGGTACAAAAATTCAAACCCTATATTGACGGCGCAAAATGCACTATAATAACAGATCATTCACCATTGAGATCACTATTACATCGTAAGGATCTGACCGGAAGATTGGCAAGATATCAGATAGTGCTTCAAGAATTTGATGTTGACATTGTATACCGACCTGGTAAGAAAAATGTAATAGCAGATGCATTATCACGTCATTTGCCAGAAGACAACAACGAGCCACTGATAGCTACAATATGGGAAGATAATCTGTTATTGAACAAAATTGACATTGCGGAGATAGCACGAGAACAAAGAGATTGTCCGAAAATCGAAGGAGTGAAGCAGATGATCAAGAATACTTTGCAAGAATCGAATAACCATATACTAGGAAGTTATACCATAATTGGAGATATTCTATACAGAATACCGGATAAGGCATCGAAGAATCCACAGATCATACTACCGGATCATTCACAACTGAAATTTAGAATAATCAAGGATATTCATGAATCGAAGTTTGGAGCAGCACATCTCGGAGTGAACAAAACGAAATCCATAATCAGCAATACCGTCATATGGAATGGAATGCTAAAGGACATAGCGATGACAATAAAACATTGCGCATCATGTCAGAGAAGAAAGAATCCTAGCGCTTACAGAAACTGTGAGCCAATGCACCAATTCGATGTACCAACAGGACCCATGCAGAGAATGCACGCAGATTTCTTAGGTCCTTTACCACTAACACTTCAGGGAAATAAGTATATCCTTGTTATCATAGATGCATTTACGAAATATGCAATAGTTGAAGCGCTACCAGACCAAAAAGCGCATACCACTGTGCGAACAATTGTAGATAGAGTGATAGCCAGACAAGGCGTACCAGAAAACTTAGTCACTGATCAAGGATCAAATTTTACAAGTCACTTATTTAAAAACGCTATGAAACTCTTAGGAATAAATCACTCGATGAGTACACCTTATCATCACCAGGCGAATGGATTAGTGGAACGACTCAACTTAACTTTAGAACAACTCATGTCCCACGCCACTAGTCAGCAGTGTGATAACTGGGATGAAAATCTACAGCTTATTACCCATGCATATAACTCGTCGGAAAGCTCAATAACTCAGAATTCACCATTTTATCTAACCTATGGAAGACAACCCAATTCACCATTTACCACTGCAATTCAAGCGCCAGTACGACAATATCGAGACGAAGATGATTATATAGCACAACTCACAGAGGATCTACAAACAGCCTGGAGACTAAACAACAAAATAATAGAAGACGCACAACATAAGCAGAAGAAACGCTATGATTTGAGAAACCATGCCAGAGCAAGTGAGTTCAAAATTGGCGATAAAGTAGTTATTCGCATAAACAGAGCGAATAAACTAATGCCGCTTTTCAGCGAACCTCATGAAGTAGTAGCTATAGAAAATCCAAATCTTACTCTTAAAAATAATAAGGGAAAAATAAAAACTATGCATGCGAATCAAGTTAAACCATTCCACGCATGAATTTTCGCTTCTAAAGACTAGTGTAATTAATTAATATCTCTTTGTTAAACATATTAAATAATATTTAATGATACAAGTTTAAATAATATAACACAAATATTCTAAATAATAATAAATAATCTTCTAAGACGGATCAACCGGTGAACTGGGAGTATTTTTCTTCTTATAATATATCCAAAATAAACTAGAAAATAGCGCGGCGAGGACCAATAGTACGACGATAGAAATAATCACTGTAGCAAACAAAGGATAATGTTAAATAGTTTAGAAATTAAATTATTCAAATTCTCACCATAAATAAAAGCAACATCATTTACGCGCGATTCGCAGGCAACGCCTTGCCAGCCTGCTCGGAAAAAACATTCTAAACCTGCCGAAGTTTGACCACATAGGCCTACTTCATTGCAATAGTTAAGATGGCCGCAGAAGTAAATAGGAACACTCTGCATAATCTGTAAGTAACTACTGTAAACCAACGGAACTATGAGAAAGGATAAAGGTAAAGAAAAATTATGTAAACGGAACAGAAGCAGGAGCCAGCCGACCGATGTGAATAAGGAAATGACGAGACAAAGAGCCTACAATGACCGGAGGATATTTTGGCTTTGAAACTTTCGGGGCGTGGCAATAACAGATAGGTTTGATAAACAAGTATTACAGATATTAGTAAACACTGTTCTTCAAGATGAGAAGCCCGAGAAATCGACGAAAAGAGAACATGGCAAGATTCGAGAAACCAACTCAGCAAACCGAACACCAGAGGAATAGAAACTAATTTTTTTTAGGAAATAATTTCAGAAGAAGCTGGTTTCCAATACAACTCAATAAGCGAAGACGTCTTCAGAAAAGAAACAAGTCAATTAAAATATTTATCATTGTTTTCCCAAAAATTATTATTTAATTATTATTTCTACTCATTATTATTAGAATTTATTTTCCTCGATAACAATTAAAAACAAGGTTCATATATTGAACTTAGCCATCGCAATAATGCATCATAGTATTGTAATTCAATAGTTCACTCAATTATTGTACATCTTTTTCTATTCTAACTATGAAACTTAATTGTATAACCAACCACGATATGAGGCCGTAGGGACCCTATGAGTGAGAGCGAAACGCAGGTGGTTCGCAATACTCGAGCTGCCTGAGGGAAACCTTCATTCCCTTGCGGGACATAGCCCACCCCGCCCTGTGCTAGCTCAACATCTCATAGCAGTCAAAATCGACTAAGCCTATCCATAACTAATAATGATGAATTATAATATTCACAATTTATTCACGCTTTACTTCATATATGATTAGATAGCTTTATATTTGAAATTGCCCTTATGACAATTTAGCATGTAAATTGTAAAATATTTTCACCTAACGCTTTAACACATAACCTCGCAGGAGCTTCGGCTTCTTAAAAGGGTGGGATGTCATGTATATCTCTCGTCTACCCTGCGTCTCTAACCGAGCTGTCTATATAAGGGCAGCGCGGGGCGGAGTCAAGGGGAGATGCGGGTGTACTGAGCTCTGACCCTATGGACATACTGTAATTGTAAGTATTCTTTATTCCTCTACTTAATAAACCTTATTATCCAGGATGTATTCTTTATACCTCATATATAATAATTATCCGCTACACATTAAATGTTAGTAGTCAGCCTGATCACCTGGTTACCGACACCGCTTCATAGACAATCTTCTCACTACCTTTTACACCCAAACACCCTCAACATAAAGGTTACACATATACCTTTACAGTGCGTTCTAGACGCTAGTGAGAGAAAAGTATCTGGAGGTATGGGGAATTGAACCCCAGCCCTCTCCCATGCTAAGGGAGCGCTCTACCACTGAGCTATACCCCCACGCAGCCATATAGCTGGCTACGTTTTCGTTCACCACTCGGCGCTAGTCACTAAAAACTGAAACCGCACACATTCACTCATCATCAGTTGACGATCACAAAATCGTGCGTTCTAGACGCTAGTGAGAGAAAAGTATCTGGAGGTATGGGGAATTGAACCCCAGCCCTCTCCCATGCTAAGGGAGCGCTCTACCACTGAGCTATACCCCCACGCAGCCATATAGCTGGCTACGTTTTCGTTCACCACTCGGCGCTAGTCACTAAAAACTGAAACCGCACACATTCACTCATCATCAGTTGACGATCACAAAATCGTGCGTTCTAGACGCTAGTGAGAGAAAAGTATCTGGAGGTATGGGGAATTGAACCCCAGCCCTCTCCCATGCTAAGGGAGCGCTCTACCACTGAGCTATACCCCCACGCAGCCATATAGCTGGCTACGTTTTCGTTCACCACTCGGCGCTAGTCACTAAAAACTGAAACCGCACACATTCACTCATCATCAGTTGACGATCACAAAATCGTGCGTTCTAGACGCTAGTGAGAGAAAAGTATCTGGAGGTATGGGGAATTGAACCCCAGCCCTCTCCCATGCTAAGGGAGCGCTCTACCACTGAGCTATACCCCCACGCAGCCATATAGCTGGCTACGTTTTCGTTCACCACTCGGCGCTAGTCACTAAAAACTGAAACCGCACACATTCACTCATCATCAGTTGACGATCACAAAATCGTGCGTTCTAGACGCTAGTGAGAGAAAAGTATCTGGAGGTATGGGGAATTGAACCCCAGCCCTCTCCCATGCTAAGGGAGCGCTCTACCACTGAGCTATACCCCCACGCAGCCATATAGCTGGCTACGTTTTCGTTCACCACTCGGCGCTAGTCACTAAAAACTGAAACCGCACACATTCACTCATCATCAGTTGACGATCACAAAATCGTGCGTTCTAGACGCTAGTGAGAGAAAAGTATCTGGAGGTATGGGGAATTGAACCCCAGCCCTCTCCCATGCTAAGGGAGCGCTCTACCACTGAGCTATACCCCCACGCAGCCATATAGCTGGCTACGTTTTCGTTCACCACTCGGCGCTAGTCACTAAAAACTGAAACCGCACACATTCACTCATCATCAGTTGACGATCACAAAATCGTGCGTTCTAGACGCTAGTGAGAGAAAAGTATCTGGAGGTATGGGGAATTGAACCCCAGCCCTCTCCCATGCTAAGGGAGCGCTCTACCACTGAGCTATACCCCCACGCAGCCATATAGCTGGCTACGTTTTCGTTCACCACTCGGCGCTAGTCACTAAAAACTGAAACCGCACACATTCACTCATCATCAGTTGACGATCACAAAATCGTGCGTTCTAGACGCTAGTGAGAGAAAAGTATCTGGAGGTATGGGGAATTGAACCCCAGCCCTCTCCCATGCTAAGGGAGCGCTCTACCACTGAGCTATACCCCCACGCAGCCATATAGCTGGCTACGTTTTCGTTCACCACTCGGCGCTAGTCACTAAAAACTGAAACCGCACACATTCACTCATCATCAGTTGACGATCACAAAATCGTGCGTTCTAGACGCTAGTGAGAGAAAAGTATCTGGAGGTATGGGGAATTGAACCCCAGCCCTCTCCCATGCTAAGGGAGCGCTCTACCACTGAGCTATACCCCCACGCAGCCATATAGCTGGCTACGTTTTCGTTCACCACTCGGCGCTAGTCACTAAAAACTGAAACCGCACACATTCACTCATCATCAGTTGACGATCACAAAATCGTGCGTTCTAGACGCTAGTGAGAGAAAAGTATCTGGAGGTATGGGGAATTGAACCCCAGCCCTCTCCCATGCTAAGGGAGCGCTCTACCACTGAGCTATACCCCCACGCAGCCATATAGCTAGCTACGTTTTCGTTCACCACTCGGCGCTAGTCACTAAAAACTGAAACCGCACACATTCACTCATCATCAGTTGACGATCACAAAATCGTGCGTTCTAGACGCTAGTGAGAGAAAAGTATCTGGAGGTATGGGGAATTGAACCCCAGCCCTCTCCCATGCTAAGGGAGCGCTCTACCACTGAGCTATACCCCCACGCAGCCATATAGCTGGCTACGTTTTCGTTCACCACTCGGCGCTAGTCACTAAAAACTGAAACCGCACACATTCACTCATCATCAGTTGACGATCACAAAATCGTGCGTTCTAGACGCTAGTGAGAGAAAAGTATCTGGAGGTATGGGGAATTGAACCCCAGCCCTCTCCCATGCTAAGGGAGCGCTCTACCACTGAGCTATACCCCCACGCAGCCATATAGCTAGCTACGTTTTCGTTCACCACTCGGCGCTAGTCACTAAAAACTGAAACCGCACACATTCACTCATCATCAGTTGACGATCACAAAATCGTGCGTTCTAGACGCTAGTGAGAGAAAAGTATCTGGAGGTATGGGGAATTGAACCCCAGCCCTCTCCCATGCTAAGGGAGCGCTCTACCACTGAGCTATACCCCCACGCAGCCATATAGCTGGCTACGTTTTCGTTCACCACTCGGCGCTAGTCACTAAAAACTGAAACCGCACACATTCACTCATCATCAGTTGACGATCACAAAATCGTGCGTTCTAGACGCTAGTGAGAGAAAAGTATCTGGAGGTATGGGGAATTGAACCCCAGCCCTCTCCCATGCTAAGGGAGCGCTCTACCACTGAGCTATACCCCCACGCAGCCATATAGCTAGCTACGTTTTCGTTCACCACTCGGCGCTAGTCACTAAAAACTGAAACCGCACACATTCACTCATCATCAGTTGACGATCACAAAATCGTGCGTTCTAGACGCTAGTGAGAGAAAAGTATCTGGAGGTATGGGGAATTGAACCCCAGCCCTCTCCCATGCTAAGGGAGCGCTCTACCACTGAGCTATACCCCCACGCAGCCATATAGCTGGCTACGTTTTCGTTCACCACTCGGCGCTAGTCACTAAAAACTGAAACCGCACACATTCACTCATCATCAGTTAACATTTAATGAAAGTGCAATATTGAGCTTTACATAATAGTAGTTACGCTGTGAATAGCAATAGCCTAATTATCTTTAAGGTGTATTTGTGTACCAGGTGCAGAAGGATTTCTTCTTGCTGCTTAATTTTGTGTTGGAGTGTTGCGTCCTCCAAATTAAATCACTGCTAAGTCTCATCGTTATGCTATATTTCTATGGAAATATAAATGATCTGTTTGAATGATTATCCATATGATCTCCTTGGCGTTTCTGTTTTTCTTTGAAGCCTTTTATGAGGCATGGAATTGGTTTCGTTGTATCATGATATTGCAACATCATTATCTAAGTGTATGTTCCATATAAATTCCTAATTTATGATATTCTCATCTCTCTTCAACATTTTTAGTTTCTTGAAAAGTTATATCTCTCATTTATTAAATATTTATGGGCATATATTACTTTAAATGTGAAAGATGTATTTATTTATATATTTTGAAATTAATACAGTTTACTAAATGGTATCAAAGGAAGAAACGTAAAATTGAGCTAGAACAAAGGTATGAATTTGGATCAATAAAATATTAACTTTATATAAGCATTTTAAAAACTTATTTCCATTTATTAGAGTTTTTAAAATTTCAAGAGAAATTTGTGTGAGACAACCTTCGTTCCGTTTGTTTGATTTTTGAGTTTTCCTAGAAAAAGGAAAATGTTGGTTTCCGTTTGCAAAATAAAGAAATGACCTAGGTACGACTCGGAATACTAATCTAGAAAACTTACGTACCAAACTTTTTCACTTTTCCATAAATAAATTTTCTGTATGGAGCGTTACAAAATATTAAGCAAACAGTTGCAACTACGCCATAGCTGGAAACCATCATCACCAATATGTCGTTAACGATTTGCCATCCCAGGCGACCATCAAGAATACGAATTAAAGCCGTTGTAAAAGGAACGAACAATAGCACAAAAGGAATCGTTAGCTGGAAAATGCAGTGATAAATTATGAAAGACAATGTATGAATAGCTTTCAATAGTGAAATCAGCACTAGTTCGTCCTGGAAGCCATTCTCTTTAGATCAGGAAAATATCTGTCGTTGTTCTAAACAATAGTCTAAGACTAAGGTAGTTAAGATAGACAAATGAAGATATAGGAATAACTTCGAAAGACCTGGATTATCTGAGTTATTAGGAACATTCGTTGTAGTTTTTGGGTATAGACCGTGAGGTGTTCACATTGCTTTCGAAGAATGTACTGCATGTGACAAATGAGTGACAAGATTATCAGAACTGAAGTTAATTTTATTAATAATTGAAGTATTAGAAGGTTTGATTAGAAACATGAAAAGAGAAATTTGTTCCTACTTATTAAACATCCGCATGGGATAACAATTGCCATACACGTTCTGAACACAAAGGACGAAGGAATATAATAAATATTCGGGATGTTCAGTAGGTCTATAGCTTCTGAGTTTTGCTTAAATATAATACTGTAGTGAAAGTCAGCTTATATTGAACTAATTTCGAAAATGACTGCATTGATTTCACCGAAAACGTATACCTTTCGGAGTAGTTCGGGCCACAGAGATGGATCAACAATACATATTTGAAGTAAAATATTTTCTAAGCAAATTAATATGAGATGGAATAACATAATATAATATATAAATTTCTTGGTGCTCAATTTATATTGTTTTCTTATAATACACTGGTAACGATAAAGAAATAGTGTCAATACAGAAAGAATAAAACCCCACTGTACCAACAAAAATATACGCTAAAAATATAACTAAAGATTATTTAATTTCAATATGAATTTTTCTAAAGAAAAAATACAGTGGGGTCGCGTAGCGCCCGGCCGACATTGGCCAGAGTAGCAATCGAGTGCTATTTTTCGCTCTCTCGTACGTAACTTCTATCAAAGTGGGAATTTTGCAAATCTAAAATGGGAGCGGGAATCAGCATCAGATTTCCCATCTTCTGCATGCCAAACTTTCCACTTTCCAGAAAAAGGCTTTATCGCCAAAATGGGTTGTCTCTCGTTTGTGTAACAGTAAAAATGTATTTATCTATAATAATGGCTCTTGACATTCATTTGCTATCGTGGCAATCAGAGTTGGCTACTGAGAGAACAACTAAAAGTAGATTTTTCCCTTGTTCCGCTGGTTTGATTTTAACTAAAAGTTGGATGCACACCGTGTTTAGCTAATGTCCATTTTGAATCGCTCATTCAATTGACCACTTTTTTGTCTTCCAAATCCAGAACGGCAGATCCCGTGTAGTTGTGGCTGAGCGGATGTGTCTTCGGTGTTGGCGTCGCACTAGGGTTCGGTCCTGACGCGGTCGTTTTGAACTCCTCTCACTGACGTTGTTTTACAGCTTTTCTTTTGTATGTTTTTTATTGGTTTTTCGTTTCTAAACCATATCTTCCTATCATTCCACCACTTCTTTCTCGAGAACAGCCTCCTGAAACGATACCAAAGTATGTGTCGTGGTCTGAGCCGACACTAACCATCTCAATATTTTCATGCCACTACAGTATTTATATATTAGCTCCCTAAAGGACGGGGGAAATCATGGGGCGTTTTTGTGGGATAGAGAACTAGAAAGTAGGCTCTCCTATAGGAAACAATTGATGGTTCCTTTGAGAGAGCCCAATGGACGCTTATTCATATTATTACATTATTGCATAGTAAATCCTTGCACTCTTTCTGACTGTCTTATATCGAAGACAACGTCAGTGAGAGGAGTTCAAAACGACCGCGTCAGGACCGAACCCTGGTGCAACGCCAACACCGAAGACACATCCGCTCAGCCACAACTACACGGGATCTGCCGTTCTGGATTTGGAAGACAAAAAAGTGGTCAATTGAATGAGCGATTCAAAATGGACATTAGCTAAACACGGTGTGCATCCAACTTTTAGTTAAAATCAAACCAGCGGAACAAGGGAAAAATCTACTTTTAGTTGTTCTCTCAGTAGCCAACTCTGATTGCCACGATAGCAAATGAATGTCAAGAGCCATTATTATAGATAAATACATTTTTACTGTTACACAAACGAGAGACAACCCATTTTGGCGATAAAGCCTTTTTCTGGAAAGTGGAAAATTTGGCATGCAGAAGATGGGAAATCTGATGCTGATTCCCGCTCCCATTTTAGATTTGCAAAATTCCCACTTTGATAGAAGTTACGTACGAGAGAGCGAAAAATAGCACTCGATTGCTACTCTGGCCAATGTCGGCCGGGCGCTACGCGACCCCACTGTGAGTAGACCTAAAACTCACAATACATGCCAAATTTGAGATTCTCAATTTGCTGATGAAAAATCCATGTCTTGTTCCAGCAGCTAGGGGGAGATATATTACGGGTTGACAGATGACATTTACATGTATATCAAGAGCAAACACCCATATCTTTAAAAAATAATGTCAACATTTGGAAACTTAATTTTAGGATGTATTTCATTTACCTAAAAACGCAGTGAAATTCAACTATCTTAAGCCTATTTGAGTATCAGCAAATAAGGATTTCTAAACTAAGGTGATACACAGAGATCATCCTAAACCTCATTTTCTAGTATTTTGAACTAATGAATATTCCAAAAACATACTAAATCTTCAAATCGCATATTATGTAATATAAATATTTGAAGATTGGCCCGCTCATAATATTCTGAAATTGCTTACCTGGTAGTGGAGTAGGTACCACCGATATTCTCTCATTTCCAGACTGGATTTAAATACAATCAGGTATATTGCGAGTAGATTCAAAACGAGACATACAGGACTATTAATATTGTAGAATAGAAGCAGGGCATCGTTGTGGTAGTCGAAAAGAGTTAAGTTTTCCATTTTTCTACAAAATATAATGAAGAGAGTTAATAACAACCAGGAGACAAACAAAAAATGGCTTTAATCTATTCACATGTTACTTTTGTTTGCAATAATAGAACATTCCTCTTTGATTAGGAATTGTATTACTTTATATTTGTGAGCGGAGCGTAGTAATTGAAGCTACTTTTTGTTTGCAAAACATTTGCTATGAAGCTCTATTAAAAATAACAAATACTAGGTAAATTCTAGAATACTTCTCGACATAGGAAGAATTTGTTGTTTTACACTCTTGGAATATAGAAAATAGCCATTATACAGTGCGTTTCATAATTATAGAACAGCCCCCGTTTGTCGCTCTAAATCGGTACCCACTGTTTCAAATTTTACAAAATGTTTATCTTGACACCCTGTCACATCGCCAAAACTATCTACACTTTTTTTCTTGATTGTCAATACTTTCTTTTTTCACGAACGCAAAAAATTCATTTTTCCACTTCTTCATAATTATAGCGCATTTAGTATATACGAGCTTTAAAATTAGAATATCACATGACAAATATGCCTTTTATGAATCAATGTAGAAAACGGAAAATGGCTCGTGGTTCCCTTTTCAACGATATCGAAAAAGGAAAAATTCTGACGTGATCTGATGCCGGATTGAACCGAACGGAGATTACAAGAAAAATCGGACGCTCTAGGAATATTATCGCCAATTTCCTGAGAGCTCCTGGTGAATATGGAATCAAAAAGAGTGGAGGAAGGCCAACCAAACTGGAAAAACGGAAAAAAATAAGTATAACGATGATGGCATCAAATAGCACGGCCAATATGGATGAAATCAGAAGCATCTATTGCCCGACTGTGTGAAAAACAACGGTTTGGAAGGCACTGAAGGCAAATCCATTTAACAGGTGGAAAAGAATGAGGGAGTGTCCGATTTTAACAGTAGATCACAAGAAAGCCAGGATGGATTTTCCCGTTCACACATCTCATGGACTTCGGAATGGACTGAGACAATTCTCCCCTTTTCCCATATGCATCTGCCGTTTCACTACAAGCTCAATTTTATTCAGGTCTTATTCAGCGACGAAAAGAAGTTCAACCTTGATGGTTTAGACGGATTTACTTCTCACTGGAGAGATTTGAGGAAGGAGAGAAGGTTTTTTCTACGCGAAACTTTGGAGGCGGAGGCTTGATCGCATGAGCTGCATTTTCATCGTTTGGTGTTCTCGGAATTAGTTCTCGTTTCCGCTAAAATGAATAGTGTCGACTACCAGCAAGTCCTTGAAAATCATCTGTTCCGTTATTACAACAGGTTTCAACAGAAAAACTTCATATTTCAACAAGACAACGCTGCCGTCCACGTGAGTTGCAGCTAAAAGGATTGCTTTCGGCGCAGGAACATGGTCCTCATGGACTGGCCGACTCGGTCACAGGACCTAAATCTCATGGAAAGTGTTTGGGGAATATTAGCCCGTCATGTTTATGCCCATAACAAGCAGTCTTCTTCAATTGAGGACCTGAAGAAAACAGTTTCGGAAGAGTGGAGCAAAATTGACCCAGCCATCCTCAAAAATCTGTCAACGAGTATGATAGAACGCATTTTTCAAGTGATTAGTGCAAGAGGTAGTTGTAGCGAATATTAGAAGTCATTTGTTACCCGTTATACATTTTTGTTTTGTTTTTTGCAAGTATTTATCCTAAATGCGCTATAATTATGAAGAAGTGGAAAAATGAATTTTTTGCGTTCGTGAAAAAAGAAAGTATTGACAATCAAGATAAAAATGTAGATAGTCTTGGCGATGTGACAGGGTGTCAAGATAAACATTTTGTAAAATTTGAAACACTGGGTACCGATTTAGAGCGACAAACGGGGGCTGTTCTATAATTATGAAACGCACTGTATTGCGCTGTTCTTTTGTTGTTCTAATTTCTAAATAGATTATGGGTGTGAAATTGTTATTACTGATTTATGAAAATAATGAAATTATTTATAGCTACAACAAAAATGCTTTGATGGTAAAAAGTCCGTCAATAAATGAATTTGGCTGTACAGTAAGAAAGAGGCTTGATCGTCAGTAGAACCCGAAATGGTCCTGCTCGATACTATGACCAGTAAAATCAAACAGTTGGAGTTAAGATTGGCACTGAGATGTTTTAGGTTAGAACGTTACTAGAAGTTAATATGTAACGTTTTGTCGTAATAAGGACATAATGCATACGAATATAAAGCTTTAAGTTATACATTTCTTTCGCGAATTATCAGCAGCTTCCTTCTTAGATAGCTCACAACTTCTATCAATTACTCGTGATGAGAACTATCTAATGTTCCCCTGTAAATTTCAGTTGGATTGTCCGGAATTTCTAGAAACAAGTTAGCGGTTCTTTAGCGATAAAAAAAACTACATAATAAGTCTCTTGAGTTACTATCTACATGCACTTTATTTTTTTTAGTATTTTAAAGCTCATTGTTTTCTTATATAAAGAGCTTTGACAAGTACATATTTGAACTATGTCAGCGTTTCAATTGGTCGTTCTCCGACATTAAAAAGGAAAAGAGTATCACTGGTTCGGCAGAAGCAGCCGCACTCCAGATAATTGATCTACAATTGAAGCCTTTTAAGTTTAATTTATTATTGAGAAAGCGATGTGACTATTGCTCAAATGTTACTTCTTTTTTGTAGAAAACCGTGCTACAGAGGGGAGAGCAGATTATAGATAATTAGTAAGGTTGTTATTCTGCATATTAAAATCGGGATTTTGGAAAAAACGGAACCTCCAAAATATGGGGAATTTCCCAGATTTCGGGATTCGAGACAATCGTGAATAATAACTCTAGTAATAAGGTGATCAAAGAGTGACTTATCTATGATTCTTTCTAGTAAATGGAAAATGGAAGACGTAGAGAAAATGGGTCTGTAGTTATAGACTAGTGATTTATTCCCATTTTTGAATATAGACATAATTAAAGCAATTTTTCGAAGTTCTGGGATTTCATCTCTAAGTATAAAATGCGAAAAAGAAGTGTGAGAGGATTAGCTATTCCAATGGCAGTCATTTTAAGGAAATACTATGGTATGTCATCAGAAGATGTAGAAATGCATTTGGGTCATTTTTGAGCGTATTGTAAGCCAGTTAGGGATAAGTATCTATCCAGTCTATTTTATGGCTTGTCCCAAGATTAAAGTGTTCAGTCGCATCAGAGAATGGCTTATAGATTGATTGAGAAAAGCGGGTAAAACACACAACTTTCTCTACATCAGTTTTAAGTGGGTGATATTCATCCTTTATTGTACTAATTCCAATGAAAGAGTTGAGGCTTTAGTTGCAAAAGCGATGGGATTTTTAAAGCATTTCCAGACTTGACAATGTTTCTTCTTATAGTTGGCGCTGTCTATCTCGAAATCACATAAGTTGGCGGCCGCCTTCATATATTTGGTTTTACTATAGCGATGTCCACATGCAAATAAATGTCGGACTTTAAGTTGTAAACTATTGATATATTTTGGTACTATAGTCTCCTTCTGTTTTGAGGAAATTTTAGCTCATGTATATATTTCTAATTTCTAATTGCTTTTATCTGAAATCATTTCAAGCTTGAATAAGTGCAAAAATTCAGTTTTTATCAAGTTAAATCACGCTGAAGCTTCGTTTGTACATTTTATATCATCAGAAAATTTTCTGACTCCAACTTCGTACATTTACTAATTTGAATTTTACTGGTATTGGATGACATAATGTGGTTTTGTTCTACGGTAGGAATCACTCGAAAGTTGTTCCAATAGCTTTTTCACTCTGTTCAACTATTCTTTTTTATCAAATGGGTTTACTCGTAGTCGAGAGATATTGTTAGTTATGGGTACATTCTGACAATAAGCGCTTTATGTGAGCAGGTCTTTTTATAAAGGTTGGTAATTGATGACGTAATTTTAATTAGATATCAGAAAATTACGTAAAAATTAAGTAGGCTAAATCATACTAATAACAAAAATATTGACATGGGAACGTAGTCATTCTACTGTTATTGTAATTGATGGTTAAATCTTATTTACTATTTTAGTGCTTGCTAAGACTCTAGTCTGAAGTGGTGTCTTTAAGATAATTATTTAAGTAATTTTTATTTTGTGAACATCTAGAGAAAACTGTTATCTCATTTAAAAGTGTTATGAATATTAGTCGCAGTTATCATATTATCGGAAAGCAAAACATGTAACAGTTTGTTTAGTAACTTCACAATATTTTCTTGAGTGGATACTGTAGCTAAATTCTCCAGTAGCGCAGAAAACATCGAATCTATAATTTATAAAACAATATGACTAGTTTACTCCTTCTAAATGTGAACTATAAATTTCATACATTGAGAACTCACTTTTCTCCACCAAATGCCAGCTCGGTAGACTTTAGCACCGTTCGTTTGGATACCGATACATCATCGACCATCACCTTAACGACATATTCAAAGTTGCGTTACTCTCTTTTACTCTACACTACGTAACGTCCGACCGTGTGAGCCTTACCCGAACCATTACATTCGCTAATTTGTGTGAGTTACATGTGGTATTTGTACGTGGGACAGAAGCGGACATCTGACGAGCATTCTAAACATGGACTACTTAACAAATAACAGACAACTATAGTCAGCACTGAGCCATGCATTGCAAAAAGTTGCACTCGACTCCTCTTTCGCTCATTACTTTCTTCAACCTGCCAATTTTGCAATTCGTAACACAGATTTAGACTCAGTCTCGAATTTCACATTACCTTTGTCTCTCTATCAAACAAATACTATTTTCAAACTAATTCCCTTTATGCATTTGTACAACAAAAGTTTTAAATATACCGAATCACTACAATTACTTATGTTTAAATCCAGGAAAAGATTTTCTGTAAAATTCCAGAGTTGTTTAGTGCTACTTTTTGCAATGTTTAGCCACAATGTGCGATCCCACTATGAATGCCAAATAGCTGAATTCTGGAAATAACAATTTTATATTTCAACTTTTTTTTTTGAAAATTAAGGTACTATGTTTTGCAACAAAATATTCTATTCCAAAAATAATTTAAAAGCGCAGTATTACGGTTTCGTATAAATATTGTTTTGCTTCTTTTGGGTGAATTCATTTTTAACTCACTCTCATTCTTCTAAGCACCATAAATCTTTTGTCGTACATGTCGAATGGCATAATTCCTAGAATTATAGTATTTTATTTTAAAAAAAAAGAGAAGATACATTAAGACTCTAACTATGCATGTTATATGTGAGTGAATTTCCATAAGTTGCTAGTTTTTTGTTGAATTTACACTTATCATATTTTCCTGTCTAATTAAATGTTTTTAAACAAACTCAACCCTCTGTTGATATGCGTCTTGTATTTGAACGAAAAGGAAGGGTGTTGGCTTCTCCAGAGTGAAGAAACTGTTGGAAATCTTCAGTTGTATCACTTCGACCACCATCGTATTGAACAGAAGCTAAGTCGGTCGAGTTTTTTACGTCGAGTTTTTACTATCCACCTTCACGAGCATAGGTTCTACTTATCTTTAAAGTATACATATATTTATCTATTTGATTTCTTACTAACGTGACTGTGATTCATCAGGTAATGCTGAACGATAATCGCCTGTCATTCGAGATTCCGCTGTTGTTTTGTACTCAAAAGCACCACTTGAAGAAATAGTGTTATCACTAGAAAAAAAATCACAGTTGTCATTCAGTTGATAATTTTTTTTTAATTAGCATATCTTGCGAAGAAAATTTGAATATAATTTTTTCTTCTAATACATAGTCTATATCTTTAAAAAAATCTTTTTAAAATATGGACATTGTTCGAAATAAACAGTTGATTTTCCGGCATATTACAAATATGTCGAAAAGTGTGGTGCAGTTGCCTAACATTTTTTACTTTAAATTAATGCAAAAAACAAACACGAAAAATTTTGCATTGAAAATTTTATCAGCAAAACATCGTAAACATGGGTTTAAAATATAACATTTGTAATAAATGGAATCATATTTTGAGAACACAAAAGGAAATTCAAGCTTTATCGTATATCGTAGAATAAAGAATTATTGGGGAAACAAACTTGTCATGTACAGTGGGGTCGCGTAGCGCCCGGCCGACATTGGCCAGAGTAGCAATCGAGTGCTATTTTTCGCTCTCTCGTACGTAACTTCTATCAAAGTGGGAATTTTGCAAATCTAAAATGGGAGCGGGAATCAGCATCAGATTTCCCATCTTCTGCATGCCAAACTTTCCACTTTCCAGAAAAAGGCTTTATCGCCAAAATTCCCACTTTGATAGAAGTTACGGATGAGAGAGCGAAAAATAGCACTCGATTGCTACTCTGGCCAATGTCGGCCGGGCGCCATGCGACCCCACTGTGCTTGTCTACAGTACTCTTTAAAATGATAACACACTTTGGTTTTTTTTTACTTTTTTCTGTTTTCAGTTGGCAGATTAATCATCTTTATTGAGGTAAGGCGTAAGTAGCCTTAGGAGTCTTCAGTTTTAATTTAATATTTTTACGTAAACAATTACGCTTTTTGTGTCATTGTATCTCAAAATCACTAATTTTAACCGTTCGGAAAGGATAGCACCCTTAATATGTTTTCGCGTTATTTAGCGAGAAAAACGCAATTCTCTGATCCTAAATCATCATAATAATGAGTCATGCTTCTAAGCTGAATCAACGCGAAAGAGGTCAGATCCAAGCACTGTAACTGTCGGTTACATGATGAAGTAGATTTATGATGTTATCAGGTGCTCTAGAAAGGCTATTTTGAATTTCTTGTTTCTTCTAGAAGAGTATATAACAAGGAAGAGCAGTGGAAAACTTGGCAATTGGGATGACCGTGAAGAAATGACAATTTTGCGGACAGCATCGAATAGCAGGATAAGCGTCAATGAATTCCATAGGATTTGTGGCACTGATGCTTCAAATTTTAGGGTGTAGGAGGTGATAAGCAAGTGTCCCAATAATGTCCGATCACGAATGAAAAAGTGTCCACAACTGATACAAGGATATAAAGACGAAAGACTGCTGGGTCAGATATTCCATGATATTCGACTGAAAAAATATTCGATTTTTCTCTAAATAACGCGAAAACATTAAGTGTGCTATCATTTCCAATCGGTTAAAATTAGTTATTTTGAGATACAATGACACAAAAAGCGTAATTGTTCACGTAAAAATATTAAATTAAAAATGGAAAAAATGCTAAAAATTTTATCAATCTAGCGACTTAGAACAGAAAAAAATATGCTATCGTTTTGAAGTACACTGTACTTCTTAATGTATGTGAACTTGATGAAAGTTCTAAATACTTACTATTAAAATTAAGTGACTTACTCTGGCACAGGCGGTGGTAGAGCCGGAGCAGTGTCATCGTAAACTGAAGCCTGAGTAGTGGAGTCATCAGTGTAAGAGTAATTATCCGTGTATGTCTTAAAATATTTGGTTAAATTCCAGTATTTTAAATATATTTGTAGCAATCTAATTGAAATATATTTTAAATTTTACCATCTGTGAGTGATAAAGTTTATATCGTACAAAACTCACAGGAGTCATTCCGTATTTAGGCCCTGAATCTATAGAAGACAATCCTGGATATTGATTGATGTTAATGACACTAAAAGACATTAATGAATATGTTGCAAATTATATCCTTTACCCTAATAGATATCGTGAAAAGCACTGCATATCTATTGTAGATCAAATATATGTGTATTGCTATTGCCTTAAGTCGGGGATGGAATATAAAATACAACAATCCACTGCTCTCTTGCCCATAACCTCTCAGATTGCAAATTTTTCAAATATAAAAACATTTAAAATAAGCGTTCGTTCGTTTATTTGGAGCTTACCCACTTTATCCATCTTTTAAAAAGAGCATTTACTTTTAAAGTATTTTGTAAGTTTAAGTAAACACGAAGAAATTTGTTTTAATGTTTAAAAACTTGTTTCGTGGTTGGGAATAGTGATAAGAAAAACTAGAAGATCAGTACATGCTAGGGTTTCATGTAATAAAAGTGGTTACCAATATTTGTTAAATTAAGAAATAGGACGATATAAATTTGTGGTCAGAAATGCATTTTAGAAAGGATTGGCCACTAATGTCAGCATAAAAAGGGTGACATACTAAATATATTATGTAAGCCTAAGCTATCCACTTTTTTAAACAGATTTAAATCACATTGACAATTATATTGTCATATACAATACTGTGCATGACTTTCTTCAAAAGGTGCGTTTTATGCTCATAAAGTCCCACATTTGGGATTTTCTTGCAGTTTTTCGCTCATAACTTGGTTCAAAGTTAATAGTTCTCATTTTCATTTACAGAGGTGGTTTTGTGAGTCCAATATCTATATTATTCATAGGTTTTAGCTTTTTTCGCCAGTATGAAAAAATTTCGTATATAGATTGTGGTACATTTTGAAAGAGATTTATCTGGCGTAGTTTGAAGTCAGGAGAGTCAACATCTATGGAAATTCTAGAGAACAAGGATAAATTTGAGTATTTATGAAAGCCAAGAAAAGTATGCAATGAGTTGCGTTGAAAATTGTGTCCAAAGATGCCTCCGTTCAATGTGGCGCACCATGGAAGTGCACTTTAATGCTCTTTTCGAGTTTGTTAGCAGTCACACCCGAAGACTACGCATTGGTCATCCATCTGGTTTCTAGTTACTACAGTATGATGTCATGAGAATTAGAGTTTCCAAACTCCATTTGTAAACAATCAAATAGCATATGGATTATATACAGAAATTGAACGTCTAAACTTCCACATACATAAAACAGATGCCTCTCTTGGAAGGATTGGGTCGGAAAAATTTTTAATAAGAACAGTATTGGAAAAACAACAAAATAGAACTGGAAAAGAGCATTAAAGTGCACTTCCATGGTGCGCCACATTGAACGGAGGCATCTTTGGACACAATTTTCAACGCAACTCATTGCATACTTTTCTTGGCTTTCATAAATACTCAAATTTATCCTTGTTCTCTAGAATTTCCATAGATGTTGACTCTCCTGACTTCAAACTACGCCAGATAAATCTCTTTCAAAATGTACCACAATCTATATACGAAATTTTTTCATACTGGCGAAAAAAGCTAAAACCTATGAATAATATAGATATTGGACTCACAAAACCACCTCTGTAAATGAAAATGAGAACTATTAACTTTGAACCAAGTTATGAGCGAAAAACTGCAAGAAAATCCCAAATGTGGGACTTTATGAGCATAAAACGCACCTTTTGAAGAAAGTCATGCACAGTACTGTGCTTCTTTTTTTTTGATGATTTCTAATCAATGGAATATTTTATATTCACAATGTCTAAATACTTATATAACACGCTTTTCAACAGATGTATTTAACAGAACGAACCTATATTCTTCATATTTATTAGGAGCAGTTGCTGTTTGAACCGGTTGTATAGGATATACGTACTGTGAAGGAGGAACGTAAGAGGGCTCTGCGGGGACGCATGAAATCATCGACGTTTGGTAAGGCTGGACGGGTATCTACAAAAATTTAGCAGAAGAAATATATATGAATTTGCTAGAAATTTATATCTAATTACACATATTTATTGGACTTTTGTTAGAAGCTGAATTGTTTTATGTTACTGAGTCTGTAGTGGTCCAACCCGACATGAACCCTCTAAACTATTAATATATATATGTTTATGTAATAGGCCCAAAGGTCAACCCGCCCATAAGGCGGGGAAGACAGGGCACTTGGCTAACTGGCGGGACCGACCGAAGTTAGCCCTATACCCGACTGACCCTTTGAGAGAGCTCAAGGGTCAAGTATTTATCCCACTGTTGTTTTATTTTGGCAATAAACCTTACTTTATTTTATCCTTATCTTATTCTAGTAATCTTAAACCACTGAACCACCGTTCTAATTAGACTCCACTCCACTTAAAGAGTAGTGGGCCAGCACAGAGTTAGATATGAAATTTAATATTATGATTTCATTTCCTGTATAAAATTACTATAATTTAAGGTGAGATGGTCATTAACCTTAATTTTTTAAGTTTATAAGTCCTTGTTACCAAACATAAAAGCGTGTTTTAATCTTGGCATTAATAAGAAAATAAGGAGTTTAGATAATTTTGAATAGCACTAGGAACTGCAACATTCTAAGGTTTTTGTAATTTTAGTGAAATTATAGTGAAAACTTGTAGAGCTCTGGCCTTTGTTCTGAAATAGTCTAAACACTCTTCAGCTTTCAATAGAAATACATCCTCACAGATCCACATTTCATGGTCATGTGAATAAGGCAACATCTTTTTCAAAGACATTCACGATTAGATGGAGGTATATTCATAAAAATCTCTTATTTTATTCAGTGAAGAACTTTGTGAAAAGGTTTTTAGTAATTTGACTTTATTGAAATCTTAGAAAGTAAAAATGCATTTCTACTTATTTATGATTAGCAGTGTATAATAAGGGAATAATAGATTAAATGGCTTTTAAAACAAGTAAAGTAAATATTTACCTCATAATTTTGAGTTTGTGTATAGGATGGAATGTACATGTTTCCAGCTGGACAAGGCAAAGAAACTGCACATGATGGCACCGGAGCACAAGATTGGGGAAATGAGCACGCGCAGTTGCAGCCATCTGTTGCACCGAGAGAAGGGAAGAAGATAGAATTAGAACAAGGCGAATACAGTAGAATGAGCAGGACAAGCAGCATTTCACGAACAACAGCTGAAAGAAAGACATTTTCCACCATAAACTAAATTTATTCTCTACACACTGGAGTGATTTATTCACACGATATTTCGTGAAATATTTCTTCTTCAACGGAAAATTTTTAAGTCACATATGCTAATTTTACTGTGTTTTCTAATTAATATCAAGACATTTGGCAGATACCAGATATTTATCCCAATTTAAACTAAAGCTAAAGTTTAAACAAAAAATAAAAATCTAATTTATAGTTTCTGAGAAGAACAGAAACATCTCGTTTCCGTTGTTCTTCAGATCCAATTTTTATTCTGGAACTTATTTTATACCGCCTATAAGAATAATGATATTCTTTTATATCAATTAAACTAAATAAAATTGAAGCATAGTCAGTTTCTAGCTATAATGGTAGTGTGTACTCCCACTGTTAACGACATGTTAAAATATAAATGCGACCAATATTACAACCAGTGTAATTTATATGAATTTTGTAAAATTGTTGATAAGGCAAAAGTAGAAATTCATTCAAAAACAATAGTTGGGAGGAAATAAAAACAACGTGTAATCGTTGCTGCATCCCGCTTCTATATGATAGCAATGCTACTTTTTCGTGAAACAACCAATAAATTTAATTAAAACGTTCTTGTCTAGAGCATCAAATTGTTATATTTAATTTGCATATAAGCATATCAAGAAAACATTAAAATAATTATAATAGTGACTTAGGAATTATGTATAGAAAGCCTAATATTTCTCAGATGTCAGCTATTAATTAAGTTTCAATTATCAATTATCAGTGTTGTGTAAATAAAGTGGAAAAACAAACAAGTATATCAGATGGAGACCTTGAAAAACTTGGTGAAAATTAAACGTTTGATGTAGTGAGATCTAGCTCCTAGGAGGTTCTGCTGTGAAAAGAGGCTAAGCGGGTATTATACGATAAGAAAGAAGGTGCGTTGAGGACAAATTCACATTTGTGGTGAGATTTACTACCGAAAATCAAAACAAAACTTAAACTTTATTATTTGACCAAATTAAAGTGCAGTATGAAATTATTTACAAATAATTTATTGCTTGTGCCATAATAACTGCCTATTTTGAGAACCCTAAAATGATGTCTATCACTTTGGAAAGCAATAAATCATGAGTTTTGGATTGAAAATAAATGACATTCAGATTTATTATTTGGGAAGTTACAATAGATAATAAAAGGACAGATCAAATCTTTACATATTTTTAAAAATTTCGTATTGCTGTATGACACTAGCACGACTCTAAATGAATATTAACAGATTTATTTTGGAAGATTTCAATATTTGTATGATACTATGGTAAATTAAACGTTTGCGTAAGAAAACACTTTTTTTAACACTAAGTGGCTATTATTACAGAGGTGAATATTTAGTCAAATCACATCTTAAGAGTAGTGATGACGAGTGTATCATCAGGACTAGATGTCTCGATAGTCTCTATGGTTTCTATTCGGCTCTAACCTCTCTATTCTTCTGAAGATACACAAAAGTTATCACCGCCTATTTTGATCTCATAGCCTTAGTAGCTTTATCTCAGGTACATTCGTAGCAGACCCTACAGTCAAAGGAATGACAATCTCGTTATAGTTGTCGTTAGCACAAACTGCAATATACATTTTTTACATTGTTATATTGGAAGAGACTGGTATCACTCATATGAGAAACATCGATTTGATAACCTAATTTTACACAAAGCTAAAAGAGAAAAAGACAAATTATTATCCTAAAGCTAAAATTTAAGAAGTTCTCATAGGTAAATCTATGAAAGTCATTAATTATTTAGTCATTTTTTTTACTTACTAGCTCATATTTATTTTGATTCCATATTTTATATACTCCATAGTCATTGATAGCAGCATATGATCGATAGCTGTCTTTTAGACGGCATAAGAGGACACGGAGAAGTCCTGACTAGAAAGAACAACGTTAGATGTGTGCGAATGAGTTTATGCAGGCAATTATTTTAATACTAAGTCTAAACTATATTGGGGATATGAAGAAATCAATTTTTTGAAACTCAAGACCATCAGATCATTTTATGTTTCTTCTAGGTGAAAACGGATCAACGGATAAGCTGAAATATCCACAAACTCTTGTCAACTGGCCGTTTATAGTAAGATTTATTTCATCACTCACTATTAATTGCTGTGTACTCGGAATAAGTCTGTAAACGTGTTTATAAAATTTGGAATTGAGGAATACATAAGAAATATTCAAGACTTAAATCGTAACAAATTGTTGTTCCCATATATATTCGTGGAATTTTGGATGCCAAACTATAATAATATCCGAATATAAGTGGTCTTTTATCTAGAAAAGATTCTTAAAAATAGATGACTTCTATGTACTAAATTATCATTAGTAATTACCATTATACTCAGTTTGTTGATTCTTGCAACGATTTCCTTGATAAGTTTATTACTTCACATAACTTCTGGCAATTCAAGAAATATGACTATATCGACACCATCTGAGATAGAAGCCTTCTTGTTATCCTGGAACCCCTACCACTTTAAGCACATTTTCACTACTTCCATTCATTCTCTCTCATTCCAAATACTATTGGTGTTCTTTTATTAATAATAACTCACTCTTCTTCTTTAACAAACAGTTGTATTGAAAGTTTCGCTTGAGATTCTTTAATTGTTTTAATTGTTTATTGGAACTACTACATATCAAGGCTTCTTTGATACCGATATTTTAACGAATTTCTTTAACCAACAAATTGTACATCTTTTAGTAATGATTTACTGTTTTTCTTATAAAAAGCTTAACTATAATTAACGTGAAATTACGTATCATTGCTCTAAATTCCAAACTAAAAGCTAGAGCACTTATCATAATTATTTTAAACTATTACTAATCCTAGATTTAGTTATTGTAAGACCAACTGTTTGTTGTGCTGAGATAAGTAGTTGTCGACATATTCCTTTTTTGATCCTATTATATTTGAGAATCTACAATGTAGTCAATCATCTGGGGTCAACATAAATCAGGGCATGAGTTACTTTTGGCATATAGAAAAGTGCTGTGAGCGGACAACCTCGCTATTACTATAACTAAACTTTATTATGTAATATTATAATAATTAAAATAATATGTCTCGTAATCAAACAATCCCTCATAGCCTCAGTTTACGCTGTCATGCCCATGCTTAGAGACGCGCTAATTGGATTTCGATTATGACTGCGAGATTCAGCTGTCAGACAAGAAATTGCTTTCAGAATGTCTCTCCTCCTTCTATGGTAAGCACTTCATTAGTACTCGCGGTGACAAGATTTCTTCCTACTCATCTGATAATTCATTCCATCTAATCACATCTAATTTGCTCATTAGAGTGAATAATTCAATGTTAGTAACATTTTAATTATTATAAAACGCTCTACCCTTCAAAATGCCATTTTTTTCATATATCTATTGAAAGAATAACTTAAAGTTAAAAAGAAGAAAAAACACAACCTCCACTTGTTTCTTTATCATCTTACCATCCTCTTCTATTTGAACCATATGAGCACAGACATATTTATTCAATCAAACCATAACAATAGATGAATATCTATGGATGCCGATATACTACACCACAATCGACCTATGTGAAGACACTTGAACAGAGGACAGACAGAAAGAATCAAAAAGAATGTTAAATGATATTATAGGATGACAAGTATTCCTGAAATTCCAATTTTAGGAGCATCGATTCGATTAGTACATGAGAAAGACTTGTCATTATAGCAGAGATAGAATGCATATTACGCTATAATCACAGAAATAGTAAGGAAAGGAAGGAGGCCGCGACGGTATTCCAAATAAAGAAATGAGCAGAGTCTTGATTTGCGCTCAACACCCTTTAGTTATCTTACTAATGAGGATCAAGAGTTTATGATGAGTTACAATTATAACATGAAAATGTATATAAAATATTAATTCCATTTTGATAGCTTTGGACTCGAGCAAACTTGATATGTGAAAGGAACATTAAACATACAACCATTTTATATATATCATTTTATATCAGCAAAGTCGAAAACGAGTACGTTGTTCATCGTCATGTTCAAAACTGGGTTGGAAATTGTTGCTCAAGTTGTGGTTTGACATCTAACATGGCACTGGAATACTATGAATTATATTTAACATTAAGGCATTTAATTATAGATTTGCAGCTCATTAAACATACAGTACATAGAACTTTGACGAAATATAGGGATGAAATCTATACCTCGGTGGAATTTTCTCGTCCTCGGACCTTCGCTTCAGGCACGCCGCTTTTGGGTTGAGGTTGCGCTGTCGTACCTACAATCAAAATGCTATGCGTTCACAAAATTTCGGATTGTATGGCCTGATAATTTACTAAGAGTAACAAAAGTAAGCGCTAATTTTAAAAAGGGAACTATATTTGAGGGGTCTGAAGAACATTACTAACTTCATTATTGCATTACTTCTAAATTGAAGAGCCGAGAAGAAAATATTCATGAGGAACGCAAATATACATGGTAAAATGCATATGAACAATGGAAAATAGATTGGTAAAGTCACAGAATTTGTGATGCTTCAACAAACAACAAGGTTTAAGAGACAACACCAAAAATTTGAGATTCTAACCTGTTCTTCAAGAGTTGTAATAATTGAAACTGCTTGATGAAGGATGCCTAGCTTAGTCTGCGCCTTTTCTGATGCGTTCGGTAGATGCTGACCGCACATTCTTCCTAGCTCCTTGAAAGCTGAGTTTATATCTCGTACTCGAACTCTGCAAAAATGTCAGCTTGATTAATAATATTACAACCTCATGTTTTCTCGCTTTTAAATGGCCTATGGCTCTTGGAGCACTTATTAAAAACATAAATTAACGGATATTCAACATCGGCTCACCGCGTGCTGATCGCACGTATTTCACACAGTAATCCTATTTGATTGACAGGTTCACAAAATATAAATACTATGTGGGACAGGTGAATTGTGAATTCAAAAGAGATTAACATCACAGTAAAAGAAGTCTCTCTAGTATCATAATACACTCAACTCAAGCATGTTTACACCGTCTACATGTCTTTTTGTTCATTATTACAAAAATGTGCAAATAGAAATAAAGTGTTAAGAAATAAAATGAAGTACTAGAATATGAAAAAAAAGTAGTAATTATAAAATAACTGCTCAAAATACGATAAATAGTAATTGTGTCTAAACCTTTCTCTAGCGTTGTTGGCCGAGCGTCGGTCCACATCCCTTTCATCTCCTGATTTTATGTCCTCATCTGATTCTCCTCTCGGCTTTGTTTTCCTCTTAGATGTTGGTCGGATAGGTAATGAAGTACTAAATAAGCGTTCACATAGAATATAAAAGTCATTATAATATTTATGTGAAAGGTATAAGCATCTTGTTAAATCTGTACTTACTTTGAACTGGATGCGGTCTGTGGCATAAGTCCATAATCAAAGTGACCTGGTGCAGGAGAGATTTGAGCTGGTGGAAGACAGTGAGAGGCGTAGGTCGTGTCAGTAGAAGACGGAGTGTCTGATAAGGCAGGCTGGAAAGAAGGTATATACACAGAACCAAGATAAGATTAATTGGTTGTCGTAATGAGCAATGAATCAAATCTTGTTCATAGTACATATGAACGAAATGTTTTCCTCCATAATGGATTATTACACCGTTTTTGGTGTAATAGAAAAGCGATACCCTATAAGTTTTCATAGTGCATTGTTATTCGAGATACAATTCGTCAAAAACGAGGCCATTCGGGAGTTGACCACTGCGGATTTGCAAGACAATGGACGCGGCAGATGTGGCATGGCCTTCGTGCCATGCTGTCTTCTGCGCTGCAGAAATTGTAAAACTATTCGCTAACTATATAGCCTTTAGTACAGATAGAAAATGTTACTTCAAATATAGAACGTCATTAATTAAATTAATGTTAATTGATTTTGTTTAAACTAACTTTCATGTGTTAATATTTGAATCTGTCACTTCATAATTGAGAAATTGCCAGCGTGAAATTTAAATCTTCAGTTGAATGTCCTAATTAAATACGAATAGAAACATAATATAAAAAATAGATCCTTTTGTTTTTCTAAGCAATCTATCAGTAGAACGATAATATTGTCATAATTGACTATATCACTATTTATTCAATATTATTGCTTCTTTTTTGAAAGTAATACTGGCATTTCCCTATACAGTTTGTCCCGTCTAGCCTATCCGCACACGCTCATTGTCTTTCTATTAGGTACCCCGATGAGGCGTGCCCGAAGGTCGTTCTTTATGCAAAAAGATTATAATTTACAAGCGGATCGGCCCTGTTTATACGGAGATGATCGAGTCTTGGCGGTCTGCCTTCATCTGTGACCCTCACCCACTCATGCATCACAGTTACTCAATACCACATACTGATCAAATAATGGTGATTGCAAACTTGGTACGACAAAGACAAGCTTGAGAAACTCCCAGTGGATGAGGCTGGTATAAGTGATAATCTAACCTGCGTGGATGGATGATAGAACGGCGCATGATTCAGATCCGATCCATCCGGAAAAGAGTATGGCAGTGGTATTCCCGGATAGCCTGAGGAACCACCAGGTGCCGAAGTTTTGTCATCAGGAGGCTGATTATATGAATTCAGTTGTTTAATAATTAAAATGAACATATATTACGACACATTCAAATGTATTTTCGAGAAAACTAATTCACTTTAGTATCTAAAGGCTAGTTGAGAAATTTCAATAATAATTAAAAGATTGCTAAATATAGGTGACATGAGTTATAACAATAATATCTATTGTTGTTTTTGATTCTGCACCACCGCCAGTAGTACCGCAACGTTTTTATGACCTTCCAACAAGTAATTGAGCGATCAAGATAACGATCTACAGTCATGGCGGTATGTCAAACGTAACAGATTGCGGATTCCACTGACTGGAGGCAAATTACGCACTTAAGACGCTCTAATCAGGGGGCGTAAAGTGAGACGAGACAGTCCTCGGCGGTATCGCTTTGACTTTCGCGCCAAATTCGAATGGAAAATCAGTCTAGTGACACGGCCTAATAGCAGGGTTAACTGCCTGCTAACTGCGCTTCAAATAGCTTTCAGCCAATTAATGAACTGAAAACTTTTTTCTTATCTTATTCTAATCAGTTGTTTAACTAACTATAATTAGCCCTAATATAACTAATTAAACTAGTGCCGAGCAGAATTTCATAACCTTATTTGAACACAAAAACAATATTTTTATATAATAATTAATTTAATTAATATATAAAATAAAACAAATGCTCCTTTTTTCGTAAAATGTATAACTATAGCATACCATGTATCCTGGATATCCAGACCACACTCCAGCTGGGGGATACATAGCAGACAATGCGTCACCAGTTGAAGCGGGAATAGCTGGAACCGAAGCATACTGGGTGACGCTAGACTGAAAATTAAGACATTTCAATGAGAGCTATGTTTTGTGATAATAAAAACAATCATTTTTCAGGAAATAAGAGCAGCTAAATTGCATAAATTTATACTAACTTTTCCTATTTCTAGAACTTCAGCAGATGTGGTAGTGCTTGGAGTGACTGAAACTGGTGGTACGGGGTAGGCCGTAGGCGCGGTAGCATAGTCTCCATCTGGACCTGTTGATAATGGAGGGTAGGATTGAAGACCTCCTAGAGGAGTATATGAGTTGGTTCCTGAAAGACAACAATGTAGTTGAAATCAAAGTTCTGCAGGCATCTAACCAAAGTCTTATTTTAACCAATATTTGTAAAAAAACTATTGCCTTGCAACATTCTATAAAAGGTTCACGAAGAAAGATGTATGATGATAAAATCACCAGCTCCCCAATAACCAGAGCCCAGGTCTGCCATCTGCAGCACATGGGGATCCATTGCAGAGTACGCCGAATAGTCGTACGGAGCAGTCATCGATTGAGGTTTAGTTTCTCGAAACTAAAAATGATCTAATCATTGGCATTTCAATACTATGTGAACTCGAAATATCAGTGATAAAAAGGTTGTTGGATAGTTCTACGTTTTGTAATTCAATAATAAGGATTCAAAGTATACCAAATGACTTGATGCTATACGCAAATGGAATACAAACAGCGTTGACAATAACTGAATTAGCTTTTCCATACAATAGCAAAGATAGCCAAAGTGTGATGTGAGAACATTAGAGCTGAGTAATAGAGCTACAGTAAGCCACGGGCAAGCAGTAAATCTCGCACTCTGAGAGAGCCCCGAATAAATATCGATTTTATAGACGAGCAGATAAAGCACTGAATTAGTATGCAGACATCTAGTAAATACAAATGTTGGGACAATAATCTTTTAAGTCAATAGCAATAGTATAAATCTAAAAGTACGATTCTTGATAACTCTAATTAATAAGTATTAATACATAAATAAAATGCCTATTTCGGAATATATGATTCGGCAGTACATAATTGATGAGTGGAAGAATCGATCGATGATGGCGCCCGATGACTCAAAGAAAGGCAGATCACAGGGGGTACGGTAAAGAAATTAAGGGGTTGATAAACGGAAATAAGCTTACAAAAATATATCGGAACATGAAAAATAATAGAAAACCTGGCGTGGACGTTAGGTAAGAGAACACTAATAAAATCAAACATGAATACAAACGGAAAAAAAACGATTTTTAAGCAGTAATGTATGAAAATAAAAACATTAAGAGAAAAAATAAGAGTAATATTAATAACTAAGTTAAAATTGAAGATTAATAAGTGTTAACTATATGCGAAATTGCAATAGGCGAGTGATTAAGTGGTAAAATGATGAGTGAAGTAAGTAAAATTAGATGTAGAAATAAAGAAAAGATGCGAATGTAGATGGTAAAGTACGGGATATAAAATGGATGCAGGGTCAAGCTCACCTGAGATAGGGGTGGGAATGTGTTGGGATGTGAGGATGGCAGAGGATTAGGGTAGGCAGGGGAGGGTGCTGGCTTGGCGAGCATGGATAGAACTGTGCGCGGTACGCAGCTAGGGGGAGGGGTCACCGGCCTTTTATGGATTGAGGGGTCAGCCCACAATGAACCCATACCCTACTCTGTTCTCCCATGTATAGGGGACACTTCAACACAACTAAAAATGAGTCTACTGATATTAGGTAGGTCAGGAATGAAAGTATCACACAGTAATCATTTATCACTGCTTATTATACGCATCAATACAACCAAATTCCCAAAAATTCGAATACAATCCCAATTTTCTACCAAATTCTTTTTTCTACCAAATATATTATAATAATACTAATTCGAATAACAAAATTAAATCATCTCATATCGAATCTGTTTTTTCTTCAGTGTATATAGTTTTAATCTGTAATTTTGGCGAGAAAAATTACAGATTAATCAGTGGTAGTCATTTACGAAAGTGTTAATTTAGCTCAAATCACGTCGTTTCATCGAATAGCTAGTTTGGGAGTGAATTAATACGCTTAATTTCCTTAATATACTTTCATATTTTAGATAATTATGAATACGAGAGACATTTATAGCATATACTTATTTTTAGCTATGACCGCAACCTCATAAAACTTCCTTAAAACTATATTTTGTTGTACAAAACAGTTTGAATATTCGGGGATGAATTTCGGCGATGAAGAAACCTGATGAGCAGATGGCCAAAGACATCATGAATTTTATCCATCAATTCGCAAACTAACATCTACATATATGTATGATTTCATATTCCAAAGAAAATTTCATCGTTAATCATAACAAATCGTCCGATATATACCACTTATCTCCACTATTTATTACATCTAAAGTCTGAAGATAAAAACTCACAACTCTTATAATATATATATAAAAAAGTAATTGCTAGGGTTCACTTACAGCTATACACTCGAACATTCAGTTTAGAGTCCGATAGCTTTCACTAATTGTTCCGGGCAGGATAGTTGCGCCATACATGTGCTAATCAAGCTACCGTATGCCGAATAAACACGTAGACCACTTAGGAAAACACTAATTTCTATTAACAATTCTGTAATCAGAAGAACAAATATGGTACGGTAATGTCAAAATACATCACTGGAAAACAATATCGGAGAATAGTAAATGATATTCGATATTTTGTCCTGCATAATCCAAAAATGATATTATGTTCTAACCGAACTCGGCGGATTTTTAAAACAAATATGTAATCAAACCAGTTCTTTTTAGAAAATCGTTTATTTAATAATGAAATAAGTAAGGAATATTTTTATAGGATTAAAATTAATCAGCAATTTATATAGCGTTCAATCGATTTGATCCAATAGCCAGATGGTGTTGCGCCACTTAGCCACGGTCGAAAGGTCGCGAGCATGAGTGCTGGAGGTCTTATAATTTATAGGGAATATTATATTGCTAAATAATTGGGATTAGATATAACGGTATTTGATCTATGGTATAGAATTACTACTAAAATTGTTAGTACGCCAAATAATTTTCTTTAAAAAATATTTTTTTAAATCATCACGACAGATATAAATATAATAGATCAAAATTGTATTATTCGTATTTAAGGTAATAGGGCGAATTCCTACACTCTAGGGCCTCCGATCTTTTGGAATTAGCTCGGCATCCTCTCATCTACCATCGGCGCAAAATCGAAAACAGATGGCAGCTAGCGCTTGTAAAGTTTTACGCGATCATTCTAGTATCGATCTTTGAAATGATAATAAGTCTGTGAGAGATGCTAACGAAGAATGTAGAAATTTGGATAAAAATGACAAGATTAAACTAAGTATTCACAAGCATTATACCACGAACTCTGCTTAACAATTCTTTAGACAGTCTTCTATTCATCAGAATTCCATGGTTTGATAATTCCAATGTCTTTTCTGAATAGTATTGAATAATCCTACAATTCTATTATGCAATTGATGACTGACAGTTTTATGAGGCGAGCATTGTTGCGCAATACAGTAAGACTTCCTGTCGCTGGACGGAATATAAACGCGAGAGCGGACACGGTAATAAACAAAGACGAAGACAACGTGTACCAAATTATAGAAAGAGAGAGAATAGATAATAACCTAGAAGTATCGGATAGAGTTATTATTGGTGCTAAAAGTATTATTAGAGATACGCAAATAAATGGATTTAATTTTAAAATAGAAAGATAGATAGTTGATAAACAGGGATTAAATTAGTAGCACTCAGGTCAGTGCGGATCTCTTCATCACGGTAGCCTGGATCCCATTAGGTCGTACAGGACAGATGGTAAGTGAGCCAGCCAGCTGAACAAATGGTGGAATGCCACGATTGGGGAGGATGGGCGATTACATTAGTAAATCAATAAAGGGCGTGATCTCTCTTTCACTTTTTTACTGTCTCCTTCTATACTATATTACTCCGCTTTTGTCCTTCCCAATATTATTTTTTTCCTAAACCCAACATTGCGCTATTTACAGCCTGAAAGCTCATATTATTAAATTTTCTTTCATTTCATATAATTGTCCTCTTCTATTTCTATTAATCTTCATTTCGTTCATATCATTTTATTTATATATTTTCCCTAGAAGCCTATGGCTCTAATAGGATACACGCGATTTTGATAAAGTAAGACAAGAGAAAATATGACGGATAAAAGGATGAGAACAGTTATAAATAATAGATAAAGCATATAACATAAATCCATTTTAAAACATATAACTGGAAAAAATTGGCGACACGCTTGGAAGCCACGGCATAGGAACGACCTCATAGTTTATTCAATTATCGTTCCAGTAATGAGAAATCTCGGTTGGACGCTGGTAATCTCGACTAGTTATCTAGATGTGGACCAGATATAGCTGGAACTAATGCGTTTAATCGCACATAAGGCAAAAGTTAGGAGGAGATAGGTAAGCAGAATTGGAAGAGAGGGGAAAAACAAAGGAAAACATGCCAAATTAGGGGTAGTCTAAATGAATTAAATGCTTAAGAAGTGAAAAATTAATGCTATATTTTCACAAAATTATGCATTTTTAAATAAGTGATGTTTCTAGTTAGTGTTTTTCTTAAATTTAGCCAAATAATAAATTAATTTTATAGTTATGTATTGTTACTAACCCATTTAAAGCCAATAGTGAATGAAATACTGATTAGCTGTAGATGGACTAGGACGAAAATTTGATTGTTTGTTCAACACTCGCCGTATTGTTATTCAAACTAATTGGGTTTGGGGTACTGTAATGGAAATGGGCGGGAATTTCGTCGTAAACTCGTCAAATCTCGATAGAAGCGAATCCAATGAACACCTAATTCTCTGTGAAAATGAGAACAGAACCTCAAAAAATCGGTGAGATTCATTCGTAGGCGAGACTCTTGAGAAATAGCAATTATCTATTGCTTCCAGTACTATTCACTGTAAAAATAAATACTAAGAGGACTAGGTAAAATGATTTTAATATATGAAATATATTTTTCATAAGAAAGATTATTTCCTAAGCTATATATTTTTCAATTAAAAATAAATTTTCTATATATTATTATTGATAAGAAAAATATTTGATTTAAAATAAATATTAAGTGTACCTGGAATAAATCGCTTAATATAGAGCAAAAATTATATAAATATTTTCTGCAATAGAAAATTATATTTGACGGCAAATCTTATGCTTTTGACAGTTCACCTTAAGCATGAATATATGCAGCGTAGAAATGACATCACTGAACGTATGTTCACCAGCAGCTGTGCATTATAGGAAAGCAGCTGACTTGTCAGGGTATCCCCAACGTCAGCTGGGCCGCGATCCCACGCTTAGGCAATGATTCTCACGGTTTTCGATGTTCCCACGTGCCAACAAGTGAAACTAATAAGTCATTTTTGAAAGGAGACTATTAATAGTAGAAAATTCTAAAAATTTCCTAATTGAGACCATATAAATCAAAAGCCTAGACCTATAGATATAAGACGGAATATTTTTCTTATAGTGATGCTGGTTGTCAACTTGGATTCTAGTGCCTACCATAACTAAATAAATATACTTGTCACTCCAACTGAAATATTCTTCTGGTAGAAGGGTTTGCAGTCATCAAAAACAATTGAGTAGTTATTATTTTGATAGTAATTCTAGAAATAAATTTGTAGTTGAAACTGAGAAATCGGTGGTCAGTTAAGCAAAAAAGTTTTCATGCTGTTTATAAGCTATTAATTCCAGCATCAAGTGATAAGCGATTTAGATGCACTGATAGGAGAAGAGACTGATGGAATAGTCTCCAATGCAAAAGTTCTGCTTAAATGTGGCAAATAAAGTAATAATAAAGTAAAGCTGCCAGGTGAGAGAAAAGTAATAATATGATAGATAAGTACTGTGTGATACAGTAATCCTATGAAAGTTTTTCTTAGTAGCCGGTTTCTTCTTCCGAAAGAGAGTTGGGGGACGGGGAAAGAGAAAAAGCGGCACATCTGGCGTACAAAGATAAAGGCAAGGGACTCTTTTTGCGGCTGCGCTGAATCCAACCATTCAGAGGGATGGTAGTGAAAAGATGCTTACCGCAAAAGGGAAAGGATATAAAGAAAACAAGTATCCGGTAAAATTAAGGGGATCAACTCTTTTCATTGCGCGTACTACAATAAACAAAATACATATACATTATATAATAAATCTAATCACAAAGTACGTATAATGAGTAAACAGAAGATAAATACCGAAAATCAAAAGACATAGAAATTAGTTGTATTAATATGTTACTTAAAAGAGAACTGAGTCAAACAATTAAGTAAAACAATGAAGGAATTGAAAGAGATGAAGAACTTTAGATACAAATAAGAAAGGAGACATCGCGAAATATGTCAACAAAATTCAAATTATGGTTAAGATTGTTAGAAGAAGTAAAGAAGATTTATTTTTTCAAATGTAATAAAGGACAGAACAAAGAAAATTGTCTTAACACAACGTGCAAGGTCCAAGGCAGTTCGCGTGCCTCGATCTTATCTTTGTGATGAACGGCACGTGCCCGATCGGTTGCCTGTGTCGCGTCCTATATGTTATGCATTTGTCCATATCTCACTATTATCCCTATAGTCCTAGGTTTACCAAGATATTCACATAATTCCTAGTTCTCCACACTGGCTAACGTAGACAAAAATTAATGTTGCCTACTAAGTATTTGAATTTTTCCACCTTCATCATAAGCATTGTCGATTAATTAGTTGCATAGTTATATAAAGGAGAGATTTCTACTGAAATTCGCAAAATTCGATTTTAATCTGACTTTAATTACGGGAAAATTAATATTAAAAGGAATTGCATCATATCAGTCTATTCATTTAAACGAATTTCATTAAACATAACAAAATGAAATCGTATCAATCTTCGTGAATTAAAAATATACAAGCAGCTGAAAACTGCTGATGATTGGAGGTTTGATGGATAATGAACTGCGACTTGCGCGAAATTCAAATGCTGAAGTGGGTCGCAGAAGGCGCGAAATAGGGAGACGATCGGAGACAGCGGGGGGGGGGGGGGGGAGAGGAGGGTGACGCTGCCAGTCGAATGAGGGCAATGGGAAAGAGAGGATGGAAGGAGAATTGAGAAGGTTAGATTAATCATAAAAGTATAGGTTGTGAATTATGTTCAAGGTATATTGTATTATTTTTTTGTTAAAAATATAATCGCATTGTCTTTAGCGAATATTAATCTTTTAAAGTAAGCATATGAAAAGTAAATAACATCTCTATAAATTGTTGAGGAAACTATATTCTTACATTAAATAGCACTTCTAGAATCGATTACGGCCTTGATTAGTGATTTCATGCACGTCATACCAAACTAATCATAAATATATTGAAGTAGGTTAGAACGAAATCTAATTATTGCATGAATTATTAACTGTTTAATTATTCACTCATTACTATTTTAATGCCGATTTCGAATGTAATGCATTTTTACTCGCTGTTTAATGTTCCACTTTGATTCATTTAAAGAGTGAAAAGTAGTTATAAATGAAAGGCATATACAAGCACATAAATATAAGGGTTAAATATTTCTTACTAATATGAAAAACCTTGTTAAACTCCTGATTTATTTATGGTCATAAGTCAATTACAGGCGTAATTTAAATTCATAGCATACGCAGTTGAAACGTAAAGGCCACAACGATCTCTTGTGCATAATGTCTTTTGTCTCTAATATTCATCATTTTTTTACATAAGCCATTAAATTTGATATTATTAGCCTACTTTAAAATTTGTCTTTTAAATATAACAAAATTTTTAAAAAATTTATTAAATAAAAAATGCTTGATTTGTTCAGTGTTTTCTTGAATATCTGTTCGTGTATACACTTGAACGAGGTGGACACGGACAATATGCAGCGTCGTTTCCTGGCAAACCTTGCTGTCCAGGTTGACCGGGATGACCATCTTGTCCTTTTTGTCCAGGGTATCCTGGTTGTCCTTGAGGGCCCTGTGGTCCGGGAGCTCCAGGCTGGCCGTTCTGTCCACGTCCTCCAGGTTGCCCTTGAGGTCCAGGACGTCCAGGAGCTCCTGGACGTCCTGGTTTTCCATGCCCTCTTTGTCCATCTCTTCCTGGTTGTCCTGGTCCACCAGGTCTTCCTGGATTTCCGGGAGATCCTGCGTCCCCAGGAGGCCCCATTGGTCCAGGCTGTCCTGGATTTCCACGGTTTCCAGGCTGACCAGGTCTGCCATCTGGTCCAGGGCGTCCGGCAGGACCGGGCGAACCAGGTTGCCCAGGCTGTCCAGCAGGACAACGGATACAATCACGACTGATAGGAGGACAGGTAATAGGAGCATATACATGGTGATTATCCTGCCCTGGAGGCCCTCGCATCCCTGGCATACCTGGTTGACCAGGGCGACCAGGGGGACCAGGTGGTCCTGGAGGACAGCGTGGTTTCACAGGTTCACACTGGCACCATGAGGGAAGACCTCTATTGTTCTGCCTTTTCTCTCGGAAAATTGAATTGAAAGGATTTTGTCGAGGCTTCGATGGTGGAGAGACAGTGATCTGGATATCCATCATTTCAGTCCAAGCCGAATCTGTCTCAACCCGAAATACTGAGACACCATCAAGAACCTGAAATATATGGAAATAGATTTAAGTTTACAACTTACAAATCCATATATATATATATAGAATTTAACATACCTGATCATGAACTTCATTAATCTCATTGTATAGAGAAGGGATAACGATCAGACATGCTCCTATTGCCAGTAGGGAACACGCCGATGCTACGCTTACAATCAGCTTCTCCTCGAGCATGGTTGGTGTCGAGAATCCTCTCTACTCTCCTTTTATACAATCTACCCGCCCTCCCCTCAAGGTAACCAGTCCCACCCACTGTAGTCTGCGTTTCTTCTATTACTACTCTATTTCTCGAGCTTTGACGCGGAAGGGATGGACGTGTGATGCAGTGACAGTGACTGCTAACCAGTTACTTCCCACCCTCTTAATATTTTTCTCATCAAATGTAGGAACTAGATCGGCGTGAGACCGAAATCATGAGTGTGCATTGAAACAAGTGCAGAAAGTGAGAGAGGGTCATGCTGCAAGAATAATAGTAATTTATTTAATTATGGCAAAGTGGAAAACCGCTAAACAAGACAATGGATAACAACTCATAGAGGAATTTAATGTAAAAATCGAGATTGTGAAAGATTAATAGATGTTCATGAAGGAAAAGAAAGGAGTGGTTTTTGTATCTACTCCTTTTGTCTCGGATTTTAAATAATTTGTTAATAATTAGAACTACTATTACAAACTAGCTACCAATGCTAGTAATCATGGAGCGTTGGATATAATTACCAACAAAAACAACTTATTTGAATTTATAATTGGAATATCGATGGTTCAGATCCTTCTTAATTTAAATTTTTAGGATATAAGATTTAATTCTGAGTGCTCCACAAACTTCAGAATACGATGCTGACTATACTGTTTTCAAGTGGTGGTAAGACAATACTAAGGAATGTTATATATAAGTGACGAGCTTCTATAAACACGTTCTTACTTAATTACCAATTGTACGATTATAAACAACGACAAGGCAATATAATCTTTTATTTTTGGTTTGACTTGCATATTGAGTAACAAATTTTTATTAAAATGGATATTAAATATCAACATTTTATTTTATAATATACGAAAAAGCTTAAGTTATTTTACTTTTAATACCTGATTTCGTCTTCTCCTTCTTACCATACTTTGCTTTCGAAATGTATGTGTTCTTCTATTTTGTAGTGTTCTTGTCAAATGCCATAATCAACTATTTTGCTGAACTTATTTGGGTTGTCCCCAATAGAATCGACCTTGGCGGCTTCTCTAACTATATTTTGGCTAGTGGGTCAAACAACTAAGGCCACTGATTTATTTCTGTTCGTGATGGAGCCTGGTGAACGCACATCAGACGAATTACCTGAAGAACATATATGTGCAGTGACCTATAAACGGTTCTAACAATTGACTGCAGTTAGAAAATACCTGGAGAATCTTATAAATTATCAAAGTGATTGAAAAAATGTAGTTATTTCCTAAAGATATTTATCTTTCTAGATGTATCAAGTAAACATTTGTCGTTATATGAACTAAGTTTAAAATTGTTCCTAGTCCAATGGTCTTTTTTACACTTTGACTCTTTTTTTTTGGTTTTCATTTAATTTGGTTTTCACTATATCCAACTACAATAGTAGTTCATAATTTCCAATATTGAATTATTTGGTTCTCAACTAAGTAGTGTTCTATTTCAGCCTGCTACGAAAACTTACGAATATTTAGGGCGAAAAAACTTATTATAATTATATAAATTATCTTGTCTGGATTAGGCATGGGCTGGAAGACTAAAACATGGATGACGATGCTGGAAAGCAACGGTACTCAGTCAGCAAGGATTTGATCAAAGCACCACTGTTGTTTAACGTTCAAAGCATAATGATTTTTTAAAATACATTTTACTATGATTTAATACCAGTACGTTATATTTATAATCATTTTTTAAAATACATACAATATATTGATTGTGATAAATGAAGCAATACGTTTATAAAAAAAAGTAAAAAATTATATGGATTTTATATTGTTCTCAAAAGTTAAAATACAAAGTTTTAGTAAAGACCCTTATAAATTTATAGTTGATTAACTATTTTCGACGAGTAACATTAACTAAATTTCTTGTCTACCTCACTTACCTAAAGATTTTTCCCACGGTAGGAGTCTTAAAATTATAATTCTCTATAATACCACAATCCTTCTATCTTACAAATATGATAAACAGCGAGATTTGTTTTATTTCCTAAAAGAAATAAGTTTCAGATAGTTGTACGACTACATCTATATAGATTTGGATTTTCATGTGAAACCGTTCATGTAACTAGTTTATCGGCTTCTTTATGCGGAACGTAATGACTGGTTTGGAAAGATGAAAATTTAGAAGTGTGATATCATACTAATGAAGATCTTAAAACATTACTTGTTAACTGCTTTCAGCGAATTTTAACCTTGATTTAAAGTGGGGAAAACTTAAATCACACTATCGAACTGTATTTAGTTTAGTCCCAATATAATTACGAAATATTTAAAACGCCGCAAGTTCAAACTTTTATCGATACTATATTAACGCCTATATAATTATCACCCAATATCCTAAATTCCACCGCTTAGTACCAACTACAAAAGTCAAAATAAAATCTTAAAATAATAGGTTCGCAAAAGAACGTAATTTAAAGTTACAAAATAGGAAAATTAATTGATCCTGAAAACCAAGACTTTTCTCATGTCAAAATAAACAAGGATTTAACAGCTAACATTTGTTTGGGCCAGAAATCTCAGAATAACAGGAATAAGAACAATATAAGAGTAATAAGACTAAAGGTAAAAGTAAAAACAAGAATAAAAGACTGTGGCACTAGTAATAATAATAATAATAGTAGCAATAATAGTAATAATAATAATAATAGTAATAATAATAATAATAATAATAATAATAATAATAATAATAGTAATAATAATAATAATAATAATAATAATAGTAATAATAATAGTAATAATAATAGTGATGATGGCCTAAATATCCCATAACTAAATGTAGGCTTAAATTCCCCAATAAAAATTCGATATTCTCTCCCCATTTTTAAATTAGCATTTATGAGAATAGCATTCAATAATCTATTGTGCTGTTCTCTCTCTGGGTATTTCATTTGTTTAATACTGCCATATTTATGGTTAACACTGTTCATGGCTTATCCAGCTCCACCTTATTAATCACATTGGATATTGCAAAGATGATAATTGTATTTGTTAGTTAAATCAATGGTTGACTGGGACAGTATTATGAGCAGATATGGAAGCATCACAGTGTAGACATGCTTATTTACCCTTTATGAGTAAATGCAAAGTTATTCGTCCTTTAATATGCATTCGTAAGAACAGAAGTAAAACGTTTAATCAGGAGTGGAATTCTGTTTTACCATATATATAATTTGGTTAACTTTAGAGTAACTTAAGTAGATATTGATAAGGAGATCTTGCTATATACTCTATGGTTATATTATCAGTATAATATTGCATAATTCTGTTTTTCATTTAATATAAGAAACGATATCGAGTCTTTGATAATATTAGTAGCTCTTAGACAGCGAATTATGGTAAACTTTAATCTACTTCTTGCGTCATTTGTAATTGTTAGGGAAAACGCAACTATTCTCTCGTTTTACGTATCATGTATAGTTATGTTATAACTGAGTGCAAATCGTGTATTTTGTGAGGTACGTATTTTAAACATCAAATTTTAAAATTGCATCAAACAATTTTTATTCGTACTCGATTCTTACATTATTTTCATATGGTAGTCTATATCTCGTGAAAAACAATAAAATTAGACAAAAATATTAAAACATTATACATGCAAAAAAGTAATAGAGGGTGCAGATTTGGAGTACATCGATTCTAGTACTGATTATTGAGTGATTATAAATTTAATTCTGATGACATATTATACGTTTGTTATAATATATGTTTATGACTTTTAATATGCTAAAATTAAATAACTCTTCACATATGTATTATAGGTAACATGGAGCTTCCATACGTTTATATAGCTCCTAATGAGGAGGATTCAGCCATTTCAAGCTTTGAGCAAGTTAGTCTAGATAATTCGAAAATCGTGTTAAAAATGTAATAGTATAGTCAGTATTACTATTATATAAGGAATATTTGTATTGGACCTAAATTTGGTTAATGAAGTTTATTTTGGTTTTACAGTACCTCACTCAAGCGAGACTGATTATATTAAATACATCGGTATCAGAAGATAGAAAGAGAGAAGTATATCAAATCGCTATGGATTGTATTTGCGATGGTAGATATTTTTAAACACATAATAAATGTATTAATAGGGATTTTTGCCATAATAATGATATGTTTTTCCTTTGTGTAAAATATGCTTTTAGTTCATGATGGTATTCGTTTTTGGTTATTTTTCAGTGGTGAAGTACTATGAATATAAGAAAAAAGAGGAAATGCTAAAAAAAAGAGATTCTGGTGGGTATTACCACTTTTGTTTTCCAATATTGAAACAATGAGGGAATTTCGTAAATGAGTGCATTTTTTAATAATGTGAATCTAGTATTATTGGATTATCTAGAGCTTATACTAAAAATACAAATTAAAGTTCTCTGGCAGTACTTTCTGAGTTGTTAGAAAACAAGCTAATTATTTTTAAGTTGTATCAAGAAAACAGTTTGTAGATCTGAGTGAACTTTTGCGCGAGCTGGATGTGTCTAATAACGAAGCTTTAAATGTAATAAATGGCGTTCGAAGCAGTTTGGAAGAAAAAAAAAACAATATACGGAAGTGTGACGCCAACATTAGGAGGTATTTTACGTTTGTTATTACGCATTTCTCGTTAAATTTAGTATCTTTACTAAATATATTATTATTTGTTTTTCCATTTTAAGTAGTCACGCTCGTATGAGGAATATTCTTCGTATTCGCAAGGAATTGGAAGAACAAAATAAGGTTTCAGAGGAGAAGGTAAATTGTTATCCTGAAATAATATTAGAATTTCCATAAATCTTAAAAGAAATACGATTTAGGAACATAACGCTACTGTTTACAATACACAGAGCAATTCTTTATTGGAACACCCTCAGAAATGTAGTTATTTGATTATTTCTAGTAAACTATGTTTCCCTATTCTTTATTTATAAAACTAAAAAATTCTTGTTTAATCATTATCCTAGAATAAAGAATTGCTATCTAGTTATAATATTTTTTATTCTTTAATAACATCATACTTCTTCTGAAGTATGAATTACATAGTACGTCTATATTTTCTCTTTTCAAATGCTCCGTTATGGAATGACAGACTCACTGGAAACCAGTTATAAGTTTTCACAAGTAAGAAATAAATATAACAAGTATCTTGTTTCCAGTATGACCTTGAAAATGCAAAATGGGCGAATCTTATGCTAATGGCACGAGAACAACAATTAAGAATGGAGAAAATTATGTGTAATTCACCTCGGCTTGCTAAGCAACAACAGGTGAAATTTATATTGACTAAGTAGCAGCTGGGATAGTCATTTATTATCTGTTGCAATTATGAAATATTTATTGGTAAACACTAGGAGAAAGATGCGATTAGCACACTGAGTATCCGTGTAAACATTTTGAAAGCTCAACTTGGTGGCCTTCGGAGCGATGAGGAGAGATTGACCAAAGAAGGTATAATATTTGATCATATATGTTATAGTTTGTTTAATTCACAATTTAGTACGAAAATTGTTCAGTTGAGCTACAGACCTCAGTCCCTCTTCGTGTTTTCATGGTTAGCTTTGCAAAATTGATGTTGCGGACGATTGAAATCCAGAAGAAGCTAAAAGATTCAAGAGTCAAATATGCTGCTCTTCAGGTCAATTAAGTTATTTTCACTTTATTAATATACATTTTGATATATTTCAATTAAACTTTAGTTTCCAAATAACAGGCTGAAGAGGCTGAAAGACGAAAAACGCTAAGTCAAGGTGATTTCGATCCCCTGGAAATGTCTTTTATGTCCACAGACTGTAACTTAACGCAGGTTTGTTTCCTTTAATTTCTATTACTGTTTAACCTATAGTTACTAATTTCAGTTGGCTGATCGCCCTCCAGGAGTCAGCAAACATGCATCTCAAACTATTATAAATGAGTCAATGGAATCAGAGAACACATCTTTAGCTTCGCCAGATGTAGAGCCACCAAGCACAACAGAAGAGGAGCTTCAACGGGCTAAAACAACGGCTGTCAATAAGTATATTCGTCAACAGTCGGCTACTATAGAATCACAGGTTATAACTGTAGTCTTTTTGGTTTAATCTCATAAATAGAATATTATTATTCAGGAAGATCTTGCTGATGTGACTTTAGATGAAAATGTAAGAGAATCTACTTGCTTTAAACGAAACGCAAATGACCAGAGGGGAATAGACATTGAGGCATGACTTCTAATATCTACTGTCTTTTTAAATCTTTGATTATTTTTTGGAATATCATTTCTATAGGTAGCCAGTGTAGTAGATGAAGGAAGTACTTCGATGCAGGAGGAGGAAGATACAGATATGAATGAAACAGTAGATGAAAACGAAGTCTCACATAACGTTTTTAAGGTATATTTCCATAAAACTATATATATTTGCCATTTGCAACTTTTCCAGTCATCGGAACCTGCTACGGTTGTTATCGATTATGAAGATGAGGAAATGGAAGAAAAAGAAGAGGATGAGATTAATATTAGTGTTAACGAACAAAATGAGGGAAATAATGGAGTAAGATTGGTCTTCCTATATATGAATTTAATACCCAGTGAACTATTTTAAATAGTAATTTTATGCTATAGGATGATTATCTTGACAATCAGGATGAAAGAATGGAAGAAATCAAACAAAATGGGAACATACGAATAATTAAAGGACAATCTGTAGGAAAATTGAATTATCCCGCGCCAACTCTTGAGCAAAATAATGGTGAGGCTTAGTTTTTTGATAGATTTGAAGGCTAAAATACGATATTCCAATGCTACTAATTTGTTTCTCCGTTATCAGTCTGTATATATGTATCCAACTATTACTTTATAACATCTAGTAATAGGATCATCGAACACGTCAAATGTACTTAATTTTGCTCCTGAATCGGGCTCTTCAGAAGCCAGTCAAGAAGGAGGATCTTTCTTCAGCAATGTAATTTATTAATATGGGATATTTTATAATTTTTACAGTTTTAAGCAATTCTTAACAAAACTTTATAATACCACTTACTATGTCCGATGAATTCAGTTGATGAGAGGCGCATGTTCACCTGTGGATGAAACGGAAGTCGGAAATTTCGATCCTGATACTGCATTGAATATTAGTATTCACAGCAATGGTTAACTACTTCTATTGTTATTCCCATGTGCTCCTTAATTATTATCATGATTTTATGGTTGAGCTGTTATATGTAAAAATAAAAGAAAATGTTATTCAGATCCTGGTGGTGATTTTCTCTCCATGATGGAAAATGCAAGCAGTAAGAAGAGTAAGGATGGAAAGCGTGATGACACAGGTTATAATTAAAGTGTAAATAAATGTAAAGTTACTAGTATGAGGTCATTTTTTTAAAATTTACTTGTCAGATGGTGCTGCTGACTTCTCGTTCTCGATGTTTGGAGGAGGAGGTAATGGTTCTGCTACTGCTGGTTAGTGCATTCACTAAATGAATTAGAGATAGCTATATCTTTGGTAATTTATTTGTAATAGTACTTGATTTGATATTATACTCAGACAATGATGGAGATTTTGCATTTAACTTTGGTGGTAGCAGTCCGGCACAAGGAACTAATGGTGACTCCTTTGCTTTTAACTTTGGAAGCGACGGGACGACAGGTGAAACTCAGGAACAAAGTCAAGGGTTTAATTTCTTCGGATTTTAGATAGAAATTATATTTATTGTAGGTTTTCTAATGCTTTATATAAACTATTTCGCTACTAATAATGCTGCCATAGGAAATGAGTTTTAGTTTATTGTAAGTTAAGGTTAACTTAGAAAGCGATTAGAATGTATTTTCCTAAATTAGCCTATTGTTTGCCCCTGTAATTACTACCTCTTAATATTACCCATAGTGGTTCAATCTGTTAGTGTTTGTTTTCATTGTTAAATCTGTATATTTACTGTTATTGTTGAATATGTATTATTGTTTGAATCCTTTCTTCAATCTGTACCATTATTTTTATCTGTATTGAATCTGTACAATTGTTATAGTTATTTATTAAAATTTCGTGCTATGGTATGTATTGTGTGTAATTTAGGTGAACAGTTGCTACGTTTGCGTATGCTGAGAATCTAGGAACGCAACAGCTTGTGGACCACGCCTATTTTGAGCCGCTCGCTTGAGCAGAGCGCAGGCAACAGACTACAATTGGTTAGACACACAGAAGGGTTTATAGTAGACTGAGACTTAAGATACTTCATCTTAGATAATGTAATGTGATATATAACAATGAACAATTACAATAAAGTTCTAAAGCCAGTATGTAAAATACATTTTTAAAAACCTGCATTAAATTAAAGAGTAAAAAATGACTATAAAATATGACTAGACGAATGTTTAATAACTACATATACTATTATTATTACTACTACTAAGAGGCTAAGTTGGTAGCCAGATCATCCAGGTATTGTTTGAGCTCTCTCCTAGTTGAAAAACGGTCTGTTGTATCGAGCTGGACTATATGCTGTTGGAAATTTGCCATGATGTCCGAGATATTACGTTGGCGTGCTTTGTCATCTGGCCGGATGTAGCGATCTTTCAACGATCCGTTGCCAAATGAAGTGGCTAACGTTTTTGCCATTGTAAGTTTTGCAGCACAGAACTTCAGCATCTCATCTAGGGAGGGAGTTCCTGTTAGGGTAAGATGCTCTAATCTTGAAGTGAAATCGTTCTACAAAGTTCGTAGTCCTTGTAGAACTGTTCTGGCTATGGTCGCATGCTAATGAAAACTGTTCATTTGAAAGAAGTCATATTGCCCTGTGGTAAGCCATGAATTCATCGAGGGCTTGTTCTATTTGGACATCAACAACTGGAATCCTCGGTGGCTCCAAAACACTCGATAGCCCAACAAGATGTGGTGGCATAAACGGTAGCATTTGTAGCCTCCGGAAGAATATTCCAACAGTCGCTGATTCCTTTAGAACTTTTCCAAAATGTAAAGCATTGGCTCTACAGTTGATACATTGGGTATAATGGAAATGGCACCTAGAATTGGAATAAATTTTATCAAATTAAAGAAATATACAATTTTTTACTTCATTTCATCCCCTAGAACTTCAACTCCTAGTGTAGATTTAATTGCATCTATCGCTTGGATTTCAAAGTCTGTAATCAACTTCACATCATGCAGGATCAACGGAGCTTGACCGCGAAGGGGCTTAATAAGCTTCCCCAGAAACCTTTAAAAGGACAATTTTTTTTTAAAATTCGACTTTGTTATAGAACAAATTATGAAATAAAGCAATTAATTGCAGAGAACAAACCCAAATACATTCTCATGTGTGGTCCTCTTGGCATCACGAATAAAGACAAAAAATATTGGTAACCAATATCCGCCATTTGCTTCCACTATTACTGTGTAGAGCTGCGAAGAGCCCGTTCCTTGGACTTCTTTTGGAATCTGCTTGACCCGTCCATCTCCAAAAAGATTTACTAAGTTTAGAATCACAAAAATGTGGTTAAACAGCGAACGAATTGCAACAAGAATCATGTTGTCATCGTCTTTTAATAGCAAATGTTCTCCGTCAGTCACACAACGATACTTGGATGTATCCTATAAAACCAAGAAAAAATCTTAAACTAGTAATAAAATAATATTAGGTAACCAAAGAAGTTTGTGTTCATTACAAATTTCTAGTGTAAAAAAACGCACAACGTTTATTGGTTAGCTAATAGGTTAATGATATTTAATAACACCACTTTTGACATAAAAAAGGGAATAATGACTATAACTCACGATATTTCCCATTACTAATGATGGAATAGACTTAACTCTATTGCGCTGAATTGTCCTGCGCAGAGTATCCAAACCTGCACCGTACTCCACTGCCAGGGTTTCCATCAGCACTCTCTTTTCGGCAGGTTCAAAATCGTCTATAATAAGTGATTAAAGAAAAAATAATGGATAACTACTAATTTGTGAATCGTAAAGTAAGTCTAATTATCATAGTCTGGCTTAGAAATAGAAGCCATGATGTTTCGACGGATATGGCCAGTAGTCTCACAGCTTGTCTTCCTTCTGAAGATATTATACTCGGCAATGACCTCCCTGCAAATAAGTAATCTTGCCGCACTTTTCGGCTGACAGTAGTGAACCTGTCGAGCATTTTTTGGGTTGTCAATGAACACGCTGTTGAGAAAGTGAACAGTGGGAACGACACCATAGTTCCCTTGACGGTTCTTATCCTTTAAGCTACGACATCCTATACATAGGTACGTTTCGATATCTCTTGCCTTGCTCTTGTTGAGGTAGGAGAATTCAAAGCAGGTATCCCGTTTAGGAGAGATTAAATAGACTGCAATGTCCCGTCCACGTTGTTGTGAGGGCTTGAAGATTACAGGTGTAGGTTGGAATGCCATTACATTAACTTTGTACACTATAGTCGTACAATGAGAAGCTCTTTAGAAGTGCTTTTACCTTACATATGATTCTATACACTACCCTAACTATTTTCACCTTTTTCAGTTCCCTCACTATTTCCTCATTTCAACTTATAATACTTTTACACCCGCCTACTTTCCTCACGCTTGTGAGTTTCACCTCATCGCTTACGATAGATCTCTATAAGAGACGCAGACAATGAGCGGAAATTCAGTTCAAGAGCGCGTTGACCAATGAGAAGCGTGCCAACTGGAACGCGTCGCGGCACTATTTTACGAGTTGTCGCGCGATATGAAAATCTGTTTTTGTCTGCGATATTCACAAGTTATTGTGGTATTTAGGGTGGTATGGATCAACTTCTAAATGCTACTATCTTTAATTTGGTAGATCCACCGAATATAAGAGTGACAAGGCCAAAATGGATGCAGGTCAGTGATAATCTTATAATCCTTCAAGTGTTTTATAATTAGGAATAGTACCATCGTCCCAGTATTATTTTTTAAATATTATTAATTATACCAATTTGTTTATTTTCTAAATTTTCAGTTGCCATCTGCAATGCAGGTCTTTTCGTTTGTATTAGTTACATATTTTCTAGTAACAGCTGGAATCATATATGATATAATTAATGAACCACCAAGTGTCGGTAAGTCTCAAAAGATTGTTTTATATTGAATTTTTTTGGTATTTGTATCATCAGCACGCAGGATTGGCGATAACAAATCTTGACAACAAGAAAGCATTTTTATACACATAGGTTCTACAACCGATGAACGCGGCCACCAAAAACCTGTGGCGATCATGCCTTATCGTATTAATGGGCAATACATCATGGAGGGACTTGCCGCAAGTTTTATGTTCACGCTTGGTGGTTCGTTAGTATTTCTTTTATAAGTAGTTTTCATTTATATAATATAAATAGCGATATAGTCTTTTAGGTTTCGGATTTATTGTTTTGGAGCGATGTAACGATCCCATGACACCACGATTGAACCGTCTTATCATGCTCGGTGTGGGAGTGGCTAGCGTCATTATTGCTTTTCTCGCTACTCGAATGTTTATGAAAATTAAAATGCCAAGCTACGGGTAATAGAGCTTGTATATTCGAAAAAAATAGCATTGGTAAGCAGCACGGTAATTATGTTACATTTACCAGCCTTACGTGTGATACTTGTATTATAAGTTATTATTAATAATGTGATCTTGTATTTATTATTGGTGATGGATTTATCCTGAATAAAATGCTAAATAAACGTCATATTAGTATTATGAATAAAAAATGGATTCATAGTTCCCTGTTAACAAAAAAATCTGCTTTTGTTCGCTCATCATATTGTTCGTAATTATTATTTTAATAATGAATTATAATCAGTAAAATTATTATAACCTGTTGAGCTATGCAAATCCAACAAAACATCGAAAGCAATATAATTCATACCAGCTGTTCGGCAGAATTCTCAAGATAGTTTTATCTTGTCATTATATAGAGATACCCACATATTGGGAATGGAGGGATGGTCGATACTGAAATAACAGCCATTAATAAGCTATTGTAAATTAATGTTTCTACTAAATAGTAGAAATACTAGTCTTTTCGGTTTTCTCAAATTCATTGGGAACGTATCATAACCACGGACGATGCTGAAATATGTATTAAGTGGTCATCCGTTTAACGATGTATTTTAAGGAATTAAACTGGTACATCTAGGGATTTGATGAGTTGTAAGTAAAGAAAATTCTCTCGTGGCTTTATATGGAAATTCATGAAATGTTTTCAAGATTCTGGATGATTGTCGAATAATTAGTAAATTAAATATTGCTAATTCAGTCTGACAGGAAATCCAGCAATTTGTAGATCAATGAAGGTGTTGACGAGAAAATTAAATATGTGAAACACTCAATCACATCATTTTTCCCCACAAACTTGAAGCAAATGTAAGAATCAGGCTATCGGTGAAGCGCAGATTGGTCAGAATTAAGAGAAACTGTGCAGATAGAGAGAAAGCGGAGAAAACAAACCAACTAGTTAAGAAGTGGAACCGATATGGAATGCGTAGGAACATTTTTCGGAAGGCGGGGCAATGCCTAATACATAAGGAACGCTGACCACTGGTGTAGCATGACACCATGATCAACTTAACTGTAGTGGCTTCAACAGCTACTTTGACATTTGTTGTTGTATCCTTGATCACTATTGCATCACTTATTAAGGATATCAATGACTTACAGATCGAAGTCGAGGAGAAGATGACAGAATGGAGGGTAAGTTATAATTACTACTATATTATGCATTAGACCTCTAAGTGATTAATTCTTTTTAGGATATAACTCAGGACACATGGTCCCGTATACTTACCAAACATAAGACTCCCATAGGCATGAGTGCTGCTCCACCCACGTTCAATAATCTTTTCGGACACCGTAAAAGGTCCTCGGGGTATCCAGAACAATGTAACTGTGGTCCTCGTTCTGAAGGTTGCCCTTCTGGTCCTCCGGGTCCTCCTGGCCTTCCTGGAGATAAAGGAGAGCCAGGACGTGATGGAGAGAACGGAAATCCAGGTGCTAAAGGAATCTCAGATGGTGGGACTTATGTAAAGCCTGACTGTATCAAGTGTCCAGCTGGTCAACCAGGACAACGTGGAGAGCCAGGAGTACGTGGTCCGGCTGGAAATCCAGGACTGCCAGGCCAATGTGGACCTCCCGGAAATCCAGGACCTGCTGGGGGAAAAGGACCTGAAGGAGATGCGGGACATCCAGGATTCCCTGGACGTCAAGGTGCACCGGGGCACCCTGGTAAGCCTGGAACAACATATAGGCCAGGTAATGCTGGACGTCAGGGAAATCCAGGACCAAGAGGACCACAAGGAGTAGAAGGAAAGCCTGGAAGTGCTGGAAATAATGGTCAACCAGGAAACAAAGGTGCGCCTGGTCTCCCCGGAAAGCCTGGCGAACCAGGAAAAGACGGAGAATGTGGAGCGGTTAGTGTAATATAATCAGTGTTTTTCTATGAAAAAATTTAAACAAACTAATTATTAAGCTATGAATTCCAGTCTGGTGCCGATGGTAAACCAGGTGCAGATGCTGAGTACTGCTCATGCCCCAAGAGGGATACGTAAGCACAACCATAACTGCTCTACCATATACAGACCACTTATTTTTAACAGCTATCTTCCTAGTTATGTGCTAAAATAAACGATCAAATCATCAGTGTTTTTTTTATAAAAGAAACATTTTTTACAATATATGGATTATGGATATAAACAACTGATGAATGAGACTTCATTATGGGTAATTAATATGATGAAACAATTTAACAGATTGTCTAAACTAAAATAAGTGGGAGCACAAATATTTTTAAAATATTGAGAGTAATCCTAATATGATATAGGTATTTTCACGTAAATTTAAGAAATATAAAATCTGGCTAAAAGTGTTTCTTAATATTTAATAATTTTCATACTAGTGCTGATATGCATTGCTGTCACTGTATGAATCACTAATAGGCCAATTTTTTTTGACAGGATCCTTTATAGACTTAGTTGAGACCTGCAAAATAAATAACAAAAGATGTGAGTCTTAGGCATATGTGGGGAAGATGGGAAATTATAAGAATGGTCTTAAAATAACTAACAGTTGAGATGTCACTAAGTATGCCAGTAGTGAATTGTCTTGATTTCTCAACTTGTTTCCAAAGGATAAACATGGAAGCCACAAAGACCATGACAGCCAGTAAAATGCTGCCATACATACAAGACGCATAGTAATGTCTGAAATGTCTTCGGCATATTTAACAGTGTTCCGATATTATCCGCCAATACGAAGGCACTCAAGCAAATTCCCACAATCCACTTTGTTTCCATCGAGTAAACAATGAGCTTCAATTTGTTTTTTTAAATAATTTCAGATTGTCTCACAATCATACACACACATATATATATATATATATATATATAAGAGTAGAAAATTATTTAATTTTGTTTCAAATTAATTATATTATCATTGACCCAATATCTTACTACAACAGACTTTTCAGCTAATAAAATATACTTATTGTTACGCTTTATAAAAAGCTCAACAACTAAGAACTTTAAACAATCGATAATAATCAGAAACAGTGAGTGGATTTTTACTTGCCCACTTAAATGAGTTTATAGGCTTAGGCTTAATAATAATAATAAACTTTCTTAACATCTAAAAATGAAATATATTGCTAGAAATCATTACTACAATGGAACAAATTATTTATGAGCGGTATTCATTTTGTAGTTCAGTTTTCACTAATGAAGACAAATTTGCGGACTACACTCAGGTGATAATTCACTGGAGAAGTAAATGCAAAAAAGTCAATGGAAGAATGGAATGAAAAATAATAACGAAATAAAATTGAGTATAACAGAAGATATGTTTAATATTTATAATTTATGGCATTTTTCAACATTATTGCTTTAATAAAAAGTTTCAAGATGAATCAGGTCTAGCAAAGAAAGAGTTAACTATAAAGTTGGACACTGACTAGCTGATTAATACACAAAATAGCTATACGGATTGTGTGTAATTAGCATAAACAGATTAACTATTAATGACTTTTATATTAGTTATGAGAAACACGCAAATACAATAATAATCTAACCTAAATATTCCATAAGGGATCAGGCTGTCATGTCCGTAGGATATAATATGAATTGGTGCAAAATTGAGTGTAGACATCGGCCACCAAGAATTCGTCTAAATATAATATGTATAAAAAGAAAAAGAAAAGAGCGATAATGAAAAAGAATTAAAGAAAAGTAGTTCTAGATAAAAAAGGTTTAGTCTAATTTTTAGAACACGTTTTATTTTATAAGTGTTAATGGAGAACAACTGCTAATGAATGAAACATGGCCTACAGTGGAAAGATTAGAGGAAAATGCCAGCCGTCTGCCTACTAAACCCACATTTATGGAGGGAAAGAAAGTGATTGTGTGAGTCGCTCATTGGAATTACATTTTAAACTGTCTGCTTATCTAATCTCCCTTTAAATTAACATGCAAGAGTCTTGAGTAGTGTAATACTTGACATCAAATGAATCTACTACACTAATCATCATACTTTACTGATCTCTATATTATACGACAGATAAATGTGACGTGGCTTCAATTTTAGATCAAAAGTACAATAATTTAAATTTTGATTTCAGACCAATTTAAGACTAATCTAGGTAATTATTGATCATATTATATAATGTATCGAAGAATATTGCGTTTAATTAGTTGGACAGATAAGTTTTCTGTCAATATGTTTGAAAATATTTCCAACTAGTCCTCATATTTAAATAGCCTAAAGAGTAACGTTTATAGCGTTTTTTGTCGGTTTAGATTTAATACCAATAAGTTTGACAAGAAACATCAAAGGGCCCACAGAAATATGACATTTAATTCATATATTTATCAGACAGAATAATACTTCTGATATCAAGCAATATTTTATAGGCAAATTACAGCCAACCTATTGAACTCAACAATAGAGACAAAATAAATAAGCACATGTCAATATTGTTTTTCCCTTATAATAAACTGTTATTAAACTTAAAATATCAGGGAAAAAGTCCTTCAAATACTTTTAAGCCAAACTTATAAAAAATAATCACCGGTTTCGAAACTCTTCTCTTGTGGAGTCTTTCTGATTTAAGTACTAATTATTTTGTTTACTGAGATACGTACCACGCTGCAGTTTATTAAATAATAGTTACGGTATTTGATATTGTTCTTTAGATAGTCTAAAGAGACTTTTTCAACAATCCTCTCTCTAATAAAATCTTTAATTATTAGCAAAAGCAAATTGGAGCAATAGTGTAGTTTAGACTTTGCTGAAGTAACGATTACGTGGAGGGCAAGGACAGTAGGCGGCGTCAGTTCCGGGATTACCGGTAGCACCTACCTGGAAAAACAGTATTGCTTTATTTATTACTAACAATAAAAGTTTTAATTACTATTATTTGTGAAAATATATACTTACGCTTCCATTTCTTCCAGGTAAAGCATCTCTTCCAGGTTGTCCTGCAGGTCCAGGATAACCCCTCTGTCCATCTTGACCAGGAGATCCAGGTTCTCCTACCTTTCCTGGCCGTCCGATTGGTCCAGGTAGTCCAGGTCGTCCACATCGTCCGGGATGTCCTGGTAATCTTTTGGTTCCTGGAGCTCCAGGAGCACCGGGTTTACCGTTAATTCCGGGATATCCAGAAACACCTTTTTCTCCTTGTGGTCCTCTTAGTCCAGGATGTCCAGGTTTTCCAGCTTCACCTTTACGACCAGGAAGGCCAGGAATTCCAGCTGGTCCAGCAAATCCTGGTGCACCCTTGGCACCAGGTTTACCAGCAGGACATTTGATACATCCACCGGGATTTTCGAAGGTCACCGATAAGGCGATTCCAGATGCACCAGGACGACCGTTTTCTCCATCGGTTCCGTGTTCTCCAGGGTGTCCAGGGTGTCCAGGTGGACCAGGTGGACCAGCAGGACAACCATCAGAGCGAGGACCACAATTACATTGCTCTGGGAATCCTGAGGATCGTTTACGATGTCCTACAAAACTATTGAAAGGTTTTAGATTCTCTGAATTTCCTGAGGGGTTGATGTGAAGAGTGAGAATTCGGTCCCATGTATCACCAGCCAAAACCTAAAATTGATTAAAGTTTATACAAGAAAATAAACTGCTTAACTTCTTATATATTTCTTACTTTGAATTCGTCCATTCCGCTCATGACATCATCATGCAGTTCATTTATATCTTTGACAATAAGAGCGATAGTGCTAAGGCAGGCTAAGGTAGCCACCAAAGTGGCTGAAGAGACAAATCCAACAATAAACATGGACATAGTAGTTCTCAACTACTCTTCTTTTTAATTTTTGCTGTTCTTTTATACTACTTTCGTTTAATCCCGACCTTGCTAAGGGTTGAAAAAACGACAGCAGGTGAAGGTCAGAGCTTATCAAAAATTGTTTGAAACTGCGTGAATTATCTAGGTCCTTGAACTCACAGTGATTAAAACACTAGTTTTCTAAAAGCATAAATACTACCATTAATAACTAAATGAATTAATGACACAATACACTCCAATCTTATTACAAAGATTATCCGTTATTTCTATTTGTCTTTTCTGTCTAATCCAATTAATTATTGAACTAAAACCTTCATTATTAAATTATTGGTGTTGTACTAAATAAACTAGTTATTTTTCATATATGACCGTTTCATCTTTGATTCTCATTTTTATTAGCATTTTTTTTAAAGAAAAAAATGAATTCAGTTTTGAATTAAATGAATGAATTGAGAACAAAAAAAAGTAAGACACCAAGGGCAACGGGGTTATTACAACATCGCGCAATGCTCAGATGATGCTTGATTTCAAGAATTCAAGACTCGAATGGGCGAGAAGATGGATGTCAGTCGAGAAGACTGACTTCGCTGATCGGCATCGTTACGATAGCTGTTACGATAGGCGTTGGCCGATCATCTCTAATAAGAAGTACTCTAATATCCTCCGACAATCCCTAAAATAATCTATATACTTTTCTATTCTTATTCTATAATACATTTGATATAATATTATAGATGTCAAAAATTCCACATTACAAATATTAGAAAGAAAATTGGTTACTTACGACTTTTGCCACTTCATTATTACCCATTAAAAGTTACTTCATTAACCAAATGAAAATCTGTGAGATTTTAGTGACACTTAGACTACATAACTAAACAATGAGAGTATATTTATTATAATAGCTAGAAACCCTTGGACAAATTTTCAATTTTAACGGTGATATTAACGATTTATATAAACTACCGGAACATGGCACTTAAGAGGACTGATATTGTTGGCTACCTTCTCAGGAGTGAGGCACTCAACGAGGCTAGTGAAGGTGTAGAAGTGACCGGGCATGAGAACGGAAACGGGAATTAGCGTAGTATCGAACTGATAGAGTGAAGGGTTGAACACTATCGATAGCCACATATTGTACAAGGGGTTCTTTCTAAAGAAAATGTTTACGTAAAACAATTGACAATTATATTAGAAGAATTTGTCATGAAGAATGATATATAAAACACGATGTTATATATATTAACTTTTCAGATACTTGGAAAATAACATCTATAGGAGAACTATATAAATATAGTAACATCACTTATGCAAATCTTTAAATTAAACTGTTTTTAATACTTACGACGAACAACTTAGTTTGACTATTAAGCGAAAGCTTGGTCCAAATCCGTTTACATCAACTGTGATGTCAACAGGTTCGTTTGGGTTTGTGGAAACCGTATCGGTAGCAGTGATGCTGAGGTGGGCGAAAGCCGAGGTAGTATGGTGTTTAATGAGGAATAAATCCTTCTGATACGTCTAAAGAGCAGAATTTTTCAACTATTCATCTATGAATAAATATCAAAACACCCACTTGGTTGATTTGAACAGCGTGTTCCCTTTCTCGAACAGTTTGATCGATAAAAATTCTCGTTTTTTTTGGAATATTTAGCTTAATGTTGTATGCACGTGGGTGTGGATTAAGATCGATCTTCTCATCTAGCAAAGCCTTTCGTCGAAATAGCTTCACAATGAGACCACCGTCTAAAAAATTATGATGAGTTCTAGATCAACCGAGATTTAGCTGATGTAAACATTAGTAATCCAATTCTGAGATTAATTTTAAATTCGACTTTCATCTATTGACATTGTTTGTCAATATACACATTTACACTATGTTTTTACCTTGTGTGCCTATGATTAGGGCACTTTCCTCCCTTCCGTACTGTCCGAATTTAATCCATGACAGTGATCTATCTAGTTTTATTATATCCAAAAGATGCAAATGTGTATAAAGGCGGATCTAAATTATAGCAGTTAGTTAGCCAAATATTACTAAAGGAATGAAAGTCAATGATATCCTATTAAAGAATTCAAGCAGAAATGATTATTAAAATTCAATTAAAAATACTGTTACAATCTAAGTTACTTGTAGTTCTTTTAATATTTTTTCGTTTTAGATGATAAAATCTTAGCAAAGTAATTTTTATAAAATAGTGTGGATAAATTTAAAAAACAAACCAAATATTGAGATAAATCATCCGAAGCAATCGAATTTTTTGCAATATCTTATTAAATCTAATATTAGTGTGACGGTGAAAATAGCTCAAAGAGTGAAGAAAATATGGCTTTTTGTATCCTAGCAATAGTCTCAAAATGCTATATAGTAAATTGTTCTAAAAAGAAGTATTTTAATATTTTCACATCAAATATATAATAACGCGTTCAGTGAAGAAGTCGTCCTACTTATAACAACGGATGATGATTGGAACAGTTTTAGCTGAGCTCTAAAACATTGCTGTAGTTTCTGGTTTCATTATCCATTAGAGAATATTAATTGCACTGAGCGAGTTTAAAGGTTCTTTAATCTAAATAGCGTCTCACTAATCTTTAAATTCAAGCCATGTTTAAAAAAAGTGTTAGGAATTGAAATTCGTTTGTTTGAGCTTCTAGGCTTATATCTAAGTAGACTTAAGTATATCAATTTATTTGCTTTAAACATACATTATTTAATTGATGGAACCAGCAATTATAGAGAGCGTGATCAGTACCTGATTGTCCAAGAGTACGAGAACTCCAGAAAATTGTTTGGGAGCATAATGAAATAGTTCAAGTCCTCGTATGGGCCTTTCGATTGAGATAGAAGTGAGGCACTTGCCATTAAAGGAATAGAACGAGAGCGACTGATCCGAACAAGCTACTGCTAGCTTAACGATGTTTACTGTTTTATTCCAAGTTTCACTAGTGCAATACAAATTAAAAGAGAACGTTAATTATTCACCAACCATTTTGTTGACTTTTGCAATACTGACAATATATGTTTTGCAGGTAATTATTGGCCTCTCTTTCTTTGTTTGATCGCGTTTTATGGAGAATATTTCACCATCTCGAGTACTAACGAAAATACGATAATCGACATCAAAGACGCCTGCGAAATAAGATAAACAAAATAGTGTAAATATTTATAAAAGGAAGATTGGAAAAAACAGAGTAAAGGTTGAAAATGCAGACCGTGAGGCACGAGGTGAACTGGCACTCCTGGAAGTTGACAGTCCGCCACTATCTTGAAAGCTTGAGTATCAACAATGCGTACTGTACATCTCTCTGTACCGAAAATGAGTACATCGATGAAATCAGAAGCTGTTTTCCGCATCGAAGTGAGGCAGGTGATCGTAGCCTTATGAGTAGAATATTTTTCATTCTACTTTCTATTAAATGAATTGATAAAACTGCCGATCATTATTTGTTAAAACTCCTTTGTATATGTCAGTTTTCTATGTTCTTCATATGATATCTTTGATAATTTCGTTTTCTATACCTACCGGGTTGTACATGTTATTAACGTATTTTGGTGCTAGGTAGTGGTTTATGAAACAGTCTCTATCCTCTTCTTTTGTCATTAAAAGGCTCTGTGATAATGGTGTCAACTTCTTTGGCGAAATCTACAATAATTTTAAAGATACTTTAATGAACTATTAAAATAGCGAGTGCGAAGAGATGAGTTTTTTTTGCCATTTTTCTCTCTTCTTTTCGACTTCATTCCTCTCTTTTCTCTTTCACTTCCTTAGTATTTAAACTAACTTCATTTGCCAATCCTTTTATAACAGTAAATAATTCTTCATGCGTAAGTTCCTGCTGAGATGCTTTGCTCCACGCTTCCTGTTCTACAATATGAATTGGTGTTGATGGAGTACTGTACTAAAAAATTTGATTATATATATTTTCGAAATTTGTTTTTTTAAAGAATTTTATTTAAGGACTCTAATTTTTCTTAATACATCTTAAGATTTATCTAAATAGGAGACGGTTACCTGGTAGTAAGGCTTTAGGTTTTTATATATGCGAATGAAAGCACCAGAAGCTATTGCAAGAGAAGGAAGAGTGATCTGAACTGATTATGAATTATGATCTGCTCAAGATCAGTAAATATACACTATATGAGCTTTGTAGAGCACTGAGTGGTCCGTTCTATTCAGTTGACACTTAAAACTCTTATTTATACATTTAATATATAAATTATATGTATAGGCAATATAGCTATATTTTTTCAATAAAATAGACTCAGTTTTCAATAGATTCTCAAAACTAAGGACCTTCTCATTATTGAATGAAACGACTGCCGTAGGTACATCTGCTAGAGCGCTCTCTGCTATCACTGACACACCTTTATAGACCTTAAGGCGCATGTTGAACCTGCAACGATCAGGAGAATGAGAGCACTTTCGTCATTGATACTGTGTTCATGATTATGTATTATTTTGAATTTCTCCACATACTTAGAACTGCCAATATGAGCTAAGACGAGCTTTGTGTCTCCGTCACCGTACATGTCACTTAAAGAGATGCAACTTGCAAATGTGGTAATACCCGCTGAGTCGTCAGTCAGCGCAGAAACCCATTTGTTCGTCATTTCTGCGGTGGCCATCGCACGAGTGGCTAACATGTTTCTAAAATTGTTAGCAGTTAGTGGAGCTCAAAAGATATGATGTACAAAATTATTCCATTTTTTTAAGAATCGGATATCTCTGTTAATTTTGAATGATTATGCTCTCTACAGTGCGTATAACACTGAAAGTCCTCAATTTTATTTTTCTAGTATGTTTAATAATTTACTACTTATACTACAAGTAAAATTTATAAACAAATGTTTAACGAAAAATAACAATGAAAATTCATCTAATATGACTATGTACATGATAGAATTTTTCTGAAAAATACACTGCCTTAAATGTTGTAAAAATAAACAATAAAAACCTGCCTGGATAAATTATTACTAAAAGTAGCTTTCCAAGACTTGTGAAAATATTTACCTTATAAAAGTACGTATTTATCAACGATGAAATCATTTAATAAACCTATTGAAACTTAAATAGTCAGTGCGCTATCCAGTAAATGACTTCATATATTTGCATGCTAGGTGTTACCCTTAGCAACCATGCGACCACCGACATTTAGTTCTGTTTATAAAAATAAAGCATATTCACTGCAAATAATTAGCATTAGGTTATGTATCTCTTAATTTACCACAATTTCTTTTTAACTCCATTAGCAGATATACATATATGTTTATTTATTCATTTATCTACTTATTTATTTACTGTATTTTTATCATAAGCCTGACACTTAATTTTGTCTTATAGAAATTAATATTATATAGATATATATTAATGCTAGTCAATTCGTAAAAATATAGAGAATTATTCGGTTATATTTACCACTAAACTCTTAGATTTTTTCCTATCTTACTGCATTATTGTTCCAATTTTTAAAGATATAATTTTAACCTTATATATAAACTTATTTCTTTGTAATTTTTAACAATTTTTCACCAGTTAATAAAGTAGTCTTGAGGTCAACTATCTGATTTTCAGATTTCCACAAACTAGGTTTACTCATGTCACCTAACATCTAGTATATTAGCTATTTCCATATGCTACTAACATTCGTAATAATCACGTTGCGGACTTAGGTGCGCTTATTTCCGGTGAAAATCTTTCGGTCAAACATTCTTGAGAATATTTTGTATTAGTCACTGATGTTTCTCAGTAATACAGTATATCTAGCATTTCAATGACTACAAGTTCCTCATAGCTCCCAAATAAAAGTAAAGGCCACTGGAATGCTACAGATTTGAGAATAGCTTCCTTTCTTTTGTTGCTCTCGTGTCAAACCAGAAGTTTCTCGTATTCTTGTATTATGAAAAGTTTAACTGATTATGTTATTTGTCCGTTATTCAGGTTAGTGAATAAACATTATAACCTTTCAGTTGGCTGTTCTCGTTTTTCACTTACGAAAGGGAAGGAAGCAAGGAAATTACAATTATTCTCCCCTTTTTCCTTTCATCGTAGTTCAAGTAAATTGCGATATTTATGTCTAGAACAGTTATTGCTGAAAGCATTGAATTCTGGATTTATTGATGGAAAATGGAACAATTGGTGAAATGTGACACTTTCAGAGATTCGTCGATATCAACAGTGTAAGCCTAGAGAATTTGTTGTTTCAGTCTGTTTATGCTCTTTTTCATACGTGAACTGAAGTGAGAAGTAATCATGTTAATGCTCCAACGTCCTATGACAGTTAACATAACTCATAATATATATATATAAATGTCAAATAATGGAAATCCTAGCAGAAACTTGGCCCAATGGACTAACCGCAGCTACTTTGAATCGTAAATTAACTACATAAAATATTGAGTGGGTTAAAATTAGCCCTTCCAAATTGAAATATATTAATTTTAACACTGTTCCAAATCAATGATAGTCTTAGAATATGAATAAAGAAACAAAATAGAAAATATTATAAACCTGTTATTTGAATCAATATTTATAAGCGTACATAGTTTCGAAGAAACATGAAGATTGAAATTTAGACAGGCCCTCAAGAGTTAAAGTTTGACAATAGACACAAAGCAACTACTTCCACGTTGACAAATCTGGGAAAAAAAGGGTTGTTCAACGCTCTAGGTTTCACTACCCATAACGGTATCACATATAAAAGTGAAGACGGAAAATTATTTAGCTGCAAACGATTTGTTCAGTGAAGGAGAGTACCAACGTCAGGAAGTGTGGTTTTAAAGCATAGAAGCAAATAAGTTTAGTGAGACATTGTATGAAAATCACATTCAAACGTGTAGTCACGTTATCCATCGAGGATATATCACTGAGATATACGAAAATAAGCTTATATAAATTAAAATAACAACAAGATGGAACAAAAAATTGATAGCATTTACTCGAAATTATTGGAATATGGTGATTCTAGGCGATGACATGCTCGGGAGCTTTCCGGAAGAAACAGAACCATACACCATGAATGTAGGCCGGAATAACGAAGAAGAACATGAGGAACAAGCTGATCACAACGTGAACATTGCACTCATTAGCTTGTACTGCAACGGCAGCTGGCTGAAAGAGATTGAAAATGTTCATATTACCCAGCTATTTAATTAAAAACCTCTCTTCGTACTTTTCTGGTATAAATTTGCTCAATATGAACTATATATCAATTGTGATTATTATTAAAACTGAGTACTTACCGGGAACACAATTATAAGAACAATGATGAGGATGGTTTTAATCAGATCATCTCGTGGTCGGTTGTCGACCACAAACACTTGACCATCACCTTTTTCAGACATTCTGAAAAAAACACTGGTTCAACTTAATATGAACAACGATACGCACATAGCTTATTGTGAAATATATGACTTTCACGAACGTTTAAAACAATAAAATTGATAATTGAATTAAAATAAACGATGAAATGGATGAAAAGTAGTGGGAATAGGTATAGTGAAAAATAGAAACTCGATAAAAGATGGAAAAAAAGCATGACGCATCAATAATTAGATATTTTGAATAAAAATAGGCGAAAAGTAAAGTAATATTTGACGAAATAGCTTTAGAGCCCATAACTACACACATCCCAATCGATATGAATCGGTGACAATTCGTGCAGTTATATTATTTATTACTGTGCCGCGCGGTATGCCGGTATTGGAAATACACAACAACAGCAAGACCAAAGAGAGGTCAAAACAGAAAGAGAACGCGAAGCAAGCAGACAAAGAAAACAGATAAATCACACATCAATGACTATTTATTCAAATTTGCAGGGAAATTCTTAAAATCTTCAAGTACGCATTTCTAATCCAATATAGTATTTGCATCGCAGTATGCGTAGTGTCCTTGTCGTTTGAATGGTGTCAAGTGTTCACTCCTATTATGAGATCGACAGGTGGCCTTGTGGTTCGTATCGATTCGTCGAAAGAGGAATGGAGAAATAAAAGAAATGAAATACAAAAGAATCAAGCATCAATGGGGCAAAGTCAAGTGGCTGAACAGTAAAAAACTACTCAAATGATACATATGTAATATATAACAAAATTGAAGAATAAATTATTATTTCTAGCAGTTTAATTATAGTATTTCCATACTAGTAATGGAAGTAGTTCCAAATTTCGGATACAACCTATCAACGTTGAACATTTCACACAGTTCGTCAACATAATCTTTAAAGTGAGTTTCTTATTAACTAGGTGATTTAGTGTGAGTTTAGTGCTAACTTCATAGTTTTCGTGGTGCTCGTAGAGAAGGGATAAACAAACGCTTTAACGCAGATAAGCGAAAGCATGCTATATGGACAACCTAAGTTATTTATCCGCAGTCAGAGGGTGCAGTGTTGGTGATCGCTTGATGGTGACGTGTCGTTTATGGTACTGTTCGCTAATTCAAGTAGTTCCCCCGAGATCAAGGACACTCACTCCATCTCACTAGAGTGATTCATCATCTAACTCATGTAATAGTGGGAAACTAATGTACCAAGAATACCATCCAAGTGAAACTTACTATTTTCTATGGCAAATTCTGGACATGCGGAAGTCACAAAGTGATCGCTAAAGAATTTGAACGAATATGGGTGTGACAAGGGAACAGGGATTGGGAGGGCTGTTATGCGTTGTCAGGGAAACCAATCTGATTAACTCGTGAACAGAAGGAGCATCAGTGCAAAAGGATATAAGTGGTGAAAGAGATAAAATATGAGAAGGAAGGAAACAAAACGAACATAAGAGTCTATATTTAATAATAACAAGGTTTAAGTCTAGGAATTTCTCGAAAAATATGCATATAGTTCAGATAAGTATATACATATATATAATTACTTTAAGAACTCATTAAAACAACTATCATTTTAAAAGCAAGCAAACAAATAATTAGATTAGTGACACAATATTATACAAGTTTTGCTTATGTTTTATAGCTTAAATAACTGAAAATGTTGTTTCAAACGTATTTCTTAACTTGAGGTTATCCTAATAAATAGGTAACGCCCAAAAGCTGGCAGTGAAAGTGATTCATTTGTTGATTGACATAGAGAGAGAGAGAGAGAGAGAGAGAGAGAGAGAGAGAGAGAGAGAGAGAGAGAGAGAGAGAGAGAGAGAGAGAGAGAGAGAGGAAATTGGCGCTGGAGAAAAACACAGACAAATATAGGTCGGAAAATAATAGTGAAGAGGAGTAGAGAAAAAAAGAAAAAAAAGAGTTGGAAGTTTAGTTAATTTATTTTACTTGCATACTGAAATATTATAGTTGCGTCTAGGCTTAGTAATGGATTTTTTCACAGAGGCACCAAAGCTGGCCCAAACAAATTCGTAATTATATGCAATGCCAATGAGGATTAGCATTGTGAAATACGTTCCGTAAATGCGGAACGGGGACATGGGATGGTATTCTGGTAAATTGCAACGTTTACCTATATTCCCGATTAGGGTTGCAATTTAAGTTAAAATGAAAAAACTAATATTATAAGACATAAATAGAAAAATTCGACGGTGAAGCTATCAAAAGTAGGAAACAATCTAAACTTAGTTTTTAGAACAATATACCACATGTTTTCTATTTTAGGAATTAAAGAGAAACATTCTCAGTTTAATATCAACTCTTTTTTTAAACTAAGCTGAATGTTGTTCTCGCCCAATCGAGTTATCTTGTAACTGGGAATGTTCGGCAAGCAATTCGTCAAGGTCAATAAAACTACCAAAATTGACGAACTTCCTTAGTCCTACCTGATTGTCCGCTTTTTACAGGACAGTCGGTTCCACAGGCTCCATCAAAGTAGACAAACCGAGGCAGAGTTTCGAATACCACAGTTAATAGTATAAATTGACCAAGAAGGACTTAGTCACATAAATACTTGTGTGTATGACAACTACTTTCCTAATTTGTATATTCTTCACTAACTTATTTTATGTCACTTTTTAGTATTCATTAACTCATCTGTTTTAAGCTTTCACTTCTATACATCTCTTATTCACCAGTAAACCTAATACTTTTAACTATATTATTTCCCTATAATCAGTCTTTATTTGATCTTCTCTCTCTATCATTCGGTCTTCATTTTTATTTATCCACTGTGTAACATGAAATAAAATCTTAATGATTATTTGTAACTTATCTCACCGATTTTACTGGGAGCCTAGTCATGTACTGTTCATTCAGATGCAATTACTATGGGGGATAGTGGTGTTCTCCATTGGCTTAGTACAGACGGAAGATGACGTCTGTGATTCGGCACCAAATGATGCTGCCAAGATCATGTGCATGCAGCTACATCAGTGGGATGAATCAGCTAGAGTATGTCATTGTTATGACTAATTAATTTGTTTTTATGAAATTACGTGTAGCTTAATGATACTGCTTATTGCAATCAGTCCTAAGTGCAACGTCATTGAAAAACTATTAATGTGATGATGTCATAAAGATACGCCATAGGCAGTGGAAACAACGCTTCGATCATATCAGAGCAAAAGAACAAAACACGTATTGGGCCAAATAAAAACTATTGTAGTCAAATCGAGACTAATAGAACAGCACATTTAAACGATGAATAACAACTATTTGAGACAAATGAGTATTCAAAGAAGGTATATCGGAGATTATTTTAACAGAATGAGTCTGCAAGAAAGAAAATTGCTCTACCACCAGGACTACTGGGAATGATTGGCACGTCCATAATAGCAGATTTGGCTCCCATAGCATCTTCCATATATCAATGTATGGACCTCACATGCTTGTGTACTTATTTCAGAGGTAATTCATATTTCCTGTTCTTCCTAGAGACTGCGTTCCTTTATGTAATTTCCTACTCTTACTCAATTATCTCTTTAAAATAAAATTATAGTTATAACTACTTTAAGGTGTGGTAGCACCAAATGGTGGCTGTTCTCTCGCCAAAGGTGTGGTTCTCAAAAAAGCAATTAGGTAAGACTGGATGCGTTAAGTTATAGGTGAACTTTTATTAAGCATAGTAAACGGAATTATTATAATTAAATCATTTTGCATAACCTGCTAGATGCAGTAAAAAAAAGGCGTTAAATATTGTCGTTATTTTAAATGAGGGTTATAGCTAGATTGTAGCTAATTTCAGAAAGGAATATCGAATGATGACAGATGATGAAAGGCAACGATTTCATAGCGCTATTAGAACTCTAAAGCAGGTTAGAATGTTAAATAAAACAAACGAAAAACATTAAAATGAAATTTTACCATGTTTGATAATTCCTAATTGATCCGAATAGGTCATGTAATTAACTAAGATGTAATTTCTAAGTTATTACAGAATGGAGAATATGACAGTATCGCACGCATTCACTCGCAAACAGGTGTTTCAGGAGGGGCACATTCAGGGCCTGCCTTCTTGCCCTGGCATAGAGAATACATAAAAAGGTAATTATTATTGCTTATATGTCGATGATTTACAACTTCTAATGTTTGTAAGGTTTTTTAAGCTTTTTCTTGTATTATATTTTTATTATTATTATGTTCCCTTAATAATATATTTATATTTAACCTACTTTTTGTTCAATTTTTAGGGTAGAATTTGCGCTCCGCCAAATAGATCCTACTCTGTTCTTACCGTACTGGGATTCTACACTCGATCAAGCCCTTCAGCGACCAAAAGACTCTGTTATCTTTACGTAAGAGAAAAGTATACTTTTTTAATGGCAAATTGGAATTAATTAATTCTTATTCACCTACATACAACTGTATGTAAAAATGCGCTTTTTCAAAAATCTTAAACATGAAACTTTAAAAAAAGGTTTTGCTTAAAAATATTTAAAGCAAATGAGAAGCTGTTAATTTTTACACACGAAAGACGTTGCCATTAATATTACTCAGGTCGTACATATGTTATTCCTTCCTATAAATAACTCATAATTTTAAAATATTACTTATGACTTAATGCTAGATATTCTTTTTTAATTATATATATTGCATTTATAGCTAGCATTTATTGAAAAACATTTTCAGGGCAGATATGGCTGGTGACACTGATAGACAAGGAAATGTAATAAACGGCCCATTTACTCAGTGGAGAACACTTGAAGTGCTTCCTTTATCACTTTACTTTAATTATTAACATGATATGATTTAAAATGCTATAAATACACAAAATTTATTTTATTTAGGGACGAGCTAATATTGTACGAAAAGTAGGAGCGCGAGCTCAACTCATGGATCAGTCTCACATCGATTTTGTTATGAAACAGACTGAGGTAGAACAAGTAATGGCATTTTCTGCTCCAAGACGAGTTAGTAATATGACGCTAATTTTTCTGCTTTTGGTTTCATTAATTACCTCGTTTGTTACGCAAGTTTCCAATCTTCTTATTTCAATTTTTTTCCTATAGGGTTGTCCATACCGAACGGCCTTTAACTGCCTGGAATACACACATGGCAATGGACATATTTTTGTCGGTGGAGATATGTTTGATACCTCAACATCGGCGAACGATCCACTGTTCTTTTTGCATCATTGTTTTATTGATTTCATTTGGGAGCAGTGGAGACAAAATAAGCAGGTATACATTTATTTATTTTAACGTAATTTTTAAACATTTCACGACTAATGTAGCTATCTAATATTTGTTATTAATTTATTTTATAAATCTTCGTACAGACACGAGCAGAGCGCGAGATTCGCTATCCTCCTGACAATCAGCTTTGCTCCAGTCCACAGCATTTCGCAGCAGCGGGTCTCTTGCCCTTTAGTCCAATGACGTCAGTTGTAATATTTATCAAATATCTTTATTTAACAATTTGACTTTATTTAGAAATATCGACGGACTTTCGAACAAGTTCACTGATAATTTGTACGAATATGCACCGCGTCCCAAATGCAGTACTATAGATCAAAATTGCGGGTCCAAGTAAGATTCAACGTTAGAAATAATTCATCAGATTTATTAAAATATTGCAAAGAATAAGAAATAATTTACTAGTATTCTTCTGATTTTCAATACTTTTGGGTTTAGTTTTCTTTTTTGCGACCTTTCACATGGTCAGCCGAGATGTTCAGCCAAAATTCGCATGGGTGCAGCATGTAGTGGATATAACCGGCAAGAAAATCCTTGTTACAAAGGAGTGTGTCAAGGAGGGATATGTGTTTTCAAAGTCAGCTATACTTATTGTTTCACTGGTATATTATCTGTTTCATAGCTTTCTTTAGTATTTCCATTTATTTCTTAAATTTTACTCACTTGATTTCTTTGTATCTTTGATTATTAATCTTTATTTTAGCAGGAATTAACTACTACGTCTACCTCCCCTTCAGTCACTAATTCCCTTCCAACTACCTCTATTCGACCTGTCACTATTGCTCCGCAGGTTAGCCGATTTTTTAAAAGCATATACGACGTAGATGGGACCTATTTGTTCAGTGAATGGATAGCCGAACATCTAGAGATCCACACATTACGGATTTTCGGAGATCTGGATATATGAAAATCATAATACGATCCTTCAATGATGCTATCAGTATAGGAGACGTGTTTCAATGAGAACGAATGCTGTGCAACGTGGGCTTCTCGTGGTGAATGTTCCCGGAATGCTGGGTACATGAGCGGATGGTGCAAAGCCAGCTGTGGAAAATGCAAAACACAATACAAACTGCTTGACGGTGTGTGTGATTGTCGTAGATGCAAGGGAGCTAGAAAATAGAAGGTGAAATAAGAGAGACAACTTAAGAAAATACTAGTATTCCCATCAACCAATACACTTTCACAATCACTGATTTAGATTGTTCGGATCGTCATACAAATTGTCCCTCCTGGATCAAATCTGGTGAATGTACACGTAATCCATTATGGATGAAAGAAAATTGCCGAAAATCATGCGGAAAATGCTCACAAACTAGAGCACAGGCTTGCGGTTATAATGAAAAGGGTAAATAAAATATTCCAGTAGACATCGTGATAGCAATTTCGTCAACGGCTATACTTTATTTGTATATGGAATCGCCACATTTATTGAGACAAAATATATTCCCATACACTTTTGGTTAAAAGAATTTTTAAAAAAAATACAAATTTAACTGTGTTGAAATTCTGGTGGTCTACATCGTTCAATATCCTTGTTCTGTAATCTCCCGATTCCCTTATGAGCAGATGTCAAAAGTCTGTTGAGCATTTTCACTCTTCAGCTATGTACTGTTAGGTCGATGATTTCAGAATACTATATAAGGATACTAATGTATTGAGTCGCATTTATTTTCTATGACAAATACTAATGGTAGTCATGACGCAAATTGTAAATTTTATTTCATATCATGAGAAATTGATGAAAATTAGTATATTCAATGAAGCTTTTCTAATTTTCTAATAGCTGATAAACAGTGATAGATGTAGACTTTCCAGAATTTTTAGCTAGAAATATGACAATTCTTCGATAAATACCTTGATGACGAGTCATTGATTTTCTCAGAATTTTGGAAAACATTTATAAGCAATATTTAGAAATTATTATCAAAATACTAATGATCCACTAATAATAAAGTTTAACTTTTAAAAAAAAATTTTTCCTTCTAGACTTTGCATGTATCGATATATACATAACTCAATAAATATGGCGAACCGAGTAAATAAACATATATATATATATATTAGGGTTGACATTCGAGACTAAAATGTCTAGTTATCGGGTTTCCGTGTTTTGGAATTTTAATAAGTCGAGTTATCGGGTTTTCGAGATTTTGGAAAAGCCGGGTATTTTCCGGGATTCGGGGAATCAGGGTCCCGGGATTCCAACCCTTATATATATATATAATATTTAGTTGCTACAACAACTGCAAAGCCAGAACCTGTGTGCAACAATACTGATGGTTGCTATAACGAAAATGTGTGTTGTCCGCATTGGGGACTAATGGGGGAATGTCGCCGGAATTTTTCGTGGATGGCCTGTAACTGCCGTGTCTCCTGTGGATACTGTGTTCCGATAGAGTATAATTATGGATGTGAGTCAGTAAAAAACGCAAGTCACTGTTTCATATAAGAATTTTTTGGTTATTACATGTCTCTTTGCATCTTGTTTTTAAATAACGAATTTTTGAATAATAAGACTAACTAATATATACAACAAAGTAATAATTTAACAATTCTGATCAAGATTTAATTTGTGTGGGAATACCCATTCTATTCTAGCCTGTATCGATTACCACCAGTCATGTGCGGATTGGGCTCGCCTCGGTGACTGCGAAAGAAATCCTTGGATGACGGAAAACTGCCGTTCTAGTTGCAGAACTTGCTATTCTCAATGGGAACTTAGAGATTTATGCAAAGGAGAAGCAGGTTGGACATAAAGAAAATAGCTAAATTGTGGGAGAGAACAACATTAGGCTAATTAGTTAGTTTTTTTATTGGCCAGTTAAAAATAAACGTAATAGAATGGGTTTTAACTCTTTGACCTTGTACTGTCAGGTTCTATATCACCTATGGCCAATCGATCACCAACACGCACTCGAAGCAAGTGGGACAATAGAAATTGGAATGGCGACCGAGATGGAGAATGGCGAGATTATGATGATAATTGGGGAGGAAACCAAAGAGATGGTCCCTTTTGGTGGGGCGATGGAAATGGTCGATGGAGAAGCAGATGGGAAGGAAATAGCCCAGTTTGGGACAACTTTCGTTTGGGGAAAAGAAGTACTAGGAATGATTAAGGATGTTTAGGCTTATAGGATATCAAATACCATTTCATCGTTAAATGTTTGTTCCGTTTTTAAACTTGTTCAAAATGCTCATGTCTATTCCCACTGAGCTGCCACCATGCAGAGAGCTCAAAGAATGTTTTTCCTAGAGGAAATTGATGAATTATACTGCCTTCCCCCACTTATAGTTATTTATCTTACTGAGGGCCTGACTTCCAGTATAGGATGCATCAAATTGTAGCAAAGCATAACTCTCTCTTTATACCACTTTCTACAGTGTTTACATTTTAAAATCACTTTTTAAGGCATAAAAACAACATTTTTTTTGAAAATAGCATACTTAAATGAAGAATTATATGATTTGAGTTGAATTAAGTTTAAGTAAAGAAGCTCACAAGAACAATAATAAATCAATACATAAGACACATAAAATTCTGCACAGATTTGGAACATTCCAGTACTTTCTAGCACGTTTAAAGTAATAATGTCACTGATTGTACAAGACATCTCAGAAAATTGTCGTATATAAGAACACTATATCTGAATAGAATCTCTCTCCGTATCATCACACTACTCTATTACCGGCAAAAGATCTTGGTTAAAGAATATCTGCTTCCTGCAAAAAAGCGTAGTGAAAAAAACTACCGTAACTTTCTATAAAATATCCCTGATTAAAATATAGGATAAGCTATACATCTACTTTGAATACAAGGTATTACTAAGAAGCCTTAGCAATTTTTTATACATGCGGTAAATAAATGATGGGAAAATACAAAGCTATAATATACAAATATACATGTTTTAGGAATAATATTAAGAACGAAGGACTACTTTTTCGGGGAATATCTCGGATGCCGCGGCATTTCAGTCTCGGTGACTAATCGATATCGATCTGATCCCATGCCAACTTTCCCTTTTACTTCCATATTTAAACCGTCTAAAGTCGAGTTTTGGGAAAACAAGATCCGTACGTCCGTGTGTAAATATATGCGACAGCGACGATCCGTTGCTAGCCTACAAGAACCGTCTAATCGAATTTAAATCAATGATTCTCTTTTCGCAGATCAAAGCTCTAGCAGTTCTTATCTCATCTCACCTCAAATGGATAAGATGTACAAGATGTTTGTCTATCTGTGTATCTTCTTGTCTTTTCAGAAATGTCCGCTGACGAAGAAATGTTTGCGAACTAGGTGGCATATCACTCATTTCATATGAGGCCACGAAAACCTTGACCACGGTACCTTGCGGATTGAACAGCGTCTAAGAAATCGAATAAACAATGAATAACATTTTATTATAATATGAGTTAATGCAACGTACCGCTTGAATAGTACCTTCTTTTGGTACCCGATACTTCTTTTTGCCCAAATAATCAAGAGAACATGTACCCTAAAAAATGTGTAGGATACCCAACAGATATAAACGATTAACTACGTAGTGATTGACGACATCTGTGTAAATAAGAAATATAAGGAATGATTATTTAGAGAAATAATTTGGCTTAGGCTGATTTCTTACAAGGAATGGTGTTGGAGTATTATCACTGTCATTGTTGAGATCGAAAACATAAGTGGAAACTGGTAGAGACACATGGGGTGAAGTGAAAGACCCAGAAGCAGCTGAAATAATTTCATAATAGAAATAATAATTCCCATCCGATACATTTTTAGTACTTTTAAAAGAATACATATGAAATACACATATTCCACAAATTTTAAAAAAGTCAACTGATAAAAGTTAGATGTGTACCAGATAAAAATGCTATATAAGAGATGTTTCATAAAATATCATAGATATTTTAGCCATAATTAATGTACTTAAAATATTAGTTACTCTAAATACTCACGATTAGTAAGCTTATCACAAAGTATAACGTTAGGAAGACTTTTATGAATTAGTCCTAAGTTTTGATTATAAGAAATTCAATTCTATCTCTTCCAGTTTCCCCATACAATCAGTTGAACTTATAGTTGTTTAGAGGAAGTTTAATGTAGTACTAGGGTATAAAATGGAGGAAAAACCGGCAAGAGTATTTATATGGCTTTATGGCTGCCTTAACGAGGCTTTATTTCTTGTTGGTATATATAGGTTATTACAAATCTATCCATCTCGAATAGACGTGAGTAACTGTTTATATTTATGATGTTATTGGAGCAGTAGTCCCTTCATAGAATAATGTATGATTTACTATTATTTAGATTAAATTATATTAATGGTTCGCTGACTACCCTCTATTTTGAACAAATCAAATATATCGACGATCAAAAACCGGTCCATGGCGCATAAAATTCACTATTAGATTGGAGGAGCTACTTAAAATGTCTAGACTGTTCCATCTCACTAATAATTTAAATCTAACCAATACATTATTTTGAATTTATGCACGCGCATCAAATAGCTGTTCAAATAAGCACCACTTTTAAGAATATTGACATTTATGATGAAACACAAATAAGTTATCTTTGAATAACGAAATACAACCCCTGCCTTATACAAATAGTTAACCATTGATTTGTATAAAACGAAAAACAAATAAACATGTTTACCCAACTTCCAGTATGACCCATGAACGAGTCCACACGCTCATTAATTTAAGTGACTTAAATCCGACTTTCTAATGAACGTACCTAACTGAAGAGTGAACCCGTCTAATCTGGTTACAGGATCCAATCGACCGTTGAGGGCACTTTCCTCAAAATTCCCCAACAGACTGCCAGGATGAGATCCACGAGAAAGCCGTTGATCTGGTAAAACGATCTCCGATGCAGAAAGGCTGCTAAAAGGAAAAATGAGATTTCTTATAATCATTGCATAATCTTTATCTCCATATGAATAATACGATGACCTAGTTTTTGTTCGTTAAAAAAAGGCTGATTTAAGGGACGTACTTCCTTTGTCTGGCCAACGGTGCAGGACTTGAGTGAAGCGGTAAGCCAGTAACCTGTGATAATATCATTTAGAAAATAAACGAATCTATTACTATTTTAATTTTACTACTTTGCCATTTTATCTCACTGGATATTCATGTATATTTTTGCCCACACTTAATGATTTCCGTTCCATCTTCACTTGCCCCTCCACTTACCTTATTGAACCCGAGAGTTCCTCCGCTCTTTGTCCTTTGCCGTCCCCTCCCCTTATCCGATATAGTATGCGTTTGCTGCATGAATTTAGCTAAGTGGTCAACGTCATTCTCCTCGTTTATGGTCCGCTGAGAGATCCGAAAGATAGGTGGTGTTCGGGGGATCGGTTTCTGATAGATATAACAGCTAATTTATTAGTTATTATAAAAAGAAAACTCGAAAATTATTCAGTAATTACCTGGTCATCTTTATTATTCGTTATGGCAGGAAATTTGGGTGCTGGGCCATCTGGACTAAAAGCTGGCAGGGATTTATGTTTCAGTCTGAATATTAATAATAACTGTTCGATAAAGATTTTCAGAATAATTTTAGAGAAAATATATCAAGTCCCTTCCTGAATCTTCCCACAACCTTCTCATCTCGTTTCCATAAAAGATAATTATTGTAAACCTCGGCTCATCTGGTGGTGTAGGGATGCCATTCGTAATAGGATACGGGCCATCATCGGGAGACATCACAAGGTTAAGTAAAGGCCAATGATCAGCAGGCAAAATGCTTAAATAAACTATAAGGAATATAATTTATTTTGTATTCGTGTTAAAGTCTTTAATAACAATAATTAATAGGATAGTATTACACAGACCTTGAAAGGTTTAAACACAGCCCGACAGGAAGTGGTATTTCATTGTGTTTAATATAATCTACAGAAACAATGACAACAGTATTTCGGTTCAGGCGACATACTGGGAAAGTGTGATCAGCAACGGAATATTTGGAGTTCGCTGGGAATTTCGGACGAGAGACAAGCCTGGAATTGTTGAAGATATAAGCCAGTTCATATAAATGATGAACGATAGCAGTTTTAAATATTATCATGCCAGTGATTTAACTGAAACGCATACTATATTAGCATATTCATTTGTACGTGTATCGATTTTTCCTCCATAATTCAACACTATGTTTACCTCATAACGTTTCTTTCATACCTAACGATAATTATAGTTCACTGTTCATATGAACTACCCAGACACCACTGCTTAATTTGACCTCCAATTATCTTCAATAATGACAACTGTTGCGGGTGGAAAGCAATTTTAGCATTTGGTAGAACATAATTCTCTATCTCGGTTTAAAAATACTAGAATATCGATTATTCTAAGTCCCGAAAAGAAACTAAAAAGCCTATACCCTAGGTAATAATTTCCTCTTCACTGAATAGATAGTACGATAAAGGCAAATGCGTCTATCAAATCGCCGAGCCAGTGGCGACTGCATGCAGTCAAGATATTAGAGATAACTGGGAAATTGGGATTTATCTATAAATAAAGCCTAGAAGTTATTACCATGAGAATTATTAACGCACAAAATATAACTTATGAAGCAATGATATTGGAGAGGAGCTTGTTTTTCGGGGAACGCAGTGCCAAGACTGCCTTATTTTCCAAAATCCGTTGTTCTAAATGGAAATAACGCTCTACCATGCTATTAGATGATATAGAATTCTACGTTTTTATTGCATTGCAGTCATCTAGAACAATTACCTTCCATACTCGAACTTTACCTAGCAAAGCATTATGCAACTGTTTGAAATCATATGACAAAAACACGCTTTTATTTAAATATAAGATGTAAGCCGATTAAGAAGCACCCAGTTTACTTGAACTGAAAGTCTCACGTACAATTTCTAGCATGAATATGTGTGTTAAAAATGCATGTGAATAACAATTCGAATGTGCAGGAATTTCCAAGCAACGTCCAGTCTTAAAATATAACGTTCATATTAATAATCAAAAGTTGGACCAAAATTCCCAGCACTTATCTTCGCATTTTTGATAATAATAAGGGTATATCAAGACGCACCAGCTCCATTTCATATCATCAATGACGTCCGAAAATGTCTTCAGTTGGAACTCTGTACTTCAAAAAAATCCTTTTTTCTTTGGTAATTTCCCAGTAATGCTTGTAATGATTCCCATCAATCACGGAAACTTGTCCATCTATAAATAAGACCACCGTTGAAGAAATATCTTCTGTTCCCCTGAAAAGCTCCTTCGCCTTTTGAGCCAGCTCCTCATTTCATTGAGTTCTGAAGATTTGACGAGAAAAGATGTCTCATAAATAACCTGATTCCATGCAAATCATGTGGGTATTCAACATCCATCCAACTGTTCGCTTATTATTCCGCTGAATGGATATTCTTGACTAGCCAAACTGTGTGCATCTATGGGGAGCACTCTGATGGCAGCCACATAGGTGATGGAGTCATTGAGGACGTTTTTGTAATGTCAGTTAGTACAATTCCTAGCTTAGCTATTCTAGGAGCATACAGATAGTTAAATGAAAACTGGGCTAATAATATACTAAGCTATATAGCTATTAAGATTATTCTATTTTTAAGTTGATGAGCATGCTTCAATTTGCGCCGAATTATGAAATACTTTAATATGTGCATCAGTGATGTGCAAAATTCCAACTTTCGATTTCCGAAAATTTCCAATAATCTGATCTCCCAATTCCAGCTCTACTCTTTTAGAAAAAATACATAAACAGGGATTTTCAAAATAGAGAGATGATAGCAATTATGCAAATATATACTTTCTATATACATCTGTAATATAATAGCCAAAACATTCACTGATAATAATTAGCACTTTTTAGTATAGTAATATGCATACAGCTCTAGTTTTTAGGTTTATCTGCTCTACATTATTCGTCAAAGTCCAATTGCGAAACAAGATATATAGAACAAATTGTTTTGCTTGTTATTTACTTTGAATCTCTAGAAATTGACAAATCCTTCTTCTCTAATTGTGTTTCTAGAAAATATCAATCATTTCTAATCTTTTAGTACACTATTCTTAATTGAAAAAAAAACAACTAAATTTATATACCTATATGTACAAAGATACCCTTCGGCTAAACATCCTTCTCGTGAAGCAATCCATGAATTTAACTGTGAAAAATGCAGATGTGAACGAATTGCATTTTTCAGAAAAAGAGGGGCAAGACCCTAAACATTGGAATATATGAGATAAGAAAGGGCCGGAAAATTGGTGAAAAACGAACATTTTTCTCTACGTCCTTTTGCAATCGAATCGTCCATAGCTCAACGGGGATGGCCCTGGCGCAACTTTGTCCGCAGGATGAGTGGGCGATGATTGTCTTAAACAGTATATTGCATGTATCCATTATTTTACCACACCTTATATTCTCGAAGAAGACCCACTTCCACATATAATATGTCGCCATGTGTCTTTTCAACATGATGTGTGGTTACATTCTCCGATCCTAATCCAACTCGCCCAGCTGCTATAAGTCCAAGAAGTTCTCCTGTGAATCCTTCTTCAACCATTGTGCTTCACAGCCACCTAATTTGAAGGTGCACACTGTCTGGATACCCGTAATAGAAGAGAGACTATAACAGGATTTCTACAATAATTAGAAAAAATAGAAAATCGTTGAAACGTGAATAATATTGAAGTGGGAATTTGTGATTATCGTCATTTAAGCTGTATCTCTAAATAAATTGCATGTATTAGTGGAAAACTAAAGGCCTGAGTGGTACGTCCACGCTTAATTCTTGTTTTCCTCTAAAATATAAATGCTATCCTATAGCTCAAAGTATTAATAGATACTGCCTGTACATAAGAACATCAATATTAGAGATAAAACCATAGATCTTAGTATGCGCACGTCGTTTTGCAAGAAAATGCTAGTTTAGAAACGAACAGTAAATAATAATAGCCTTATAATCAATAATCCTATAAAAGTGATGCAGTCACCATCTTACATTCGAATTCCCAGAAAGACCCAGTAAATTACATAATTATTTCGTAATACGTCAGCTGCCCGATTTCTGGAATTACCAACCACTATGACGTCATATGCTAGAGTACTAGTTTCTCCAATAATCTCCAATGTAACTTAATCGAGAATGTTTGCAATCGTAATGTAAATTACACGACCATTTAAATAAACATATACTTTTAGATTGATACATATTATTCCGATCAATGCATTATCAAGAAATCCATAATTTCAAAAGAAAAACAGGAAAGAAAAATAACGACAACAACACAAATGAAACGGCCTTATCGTTTACACTTACTTTATAGCTATACTAAATGGTATTGCATAGGACCTATCTGTATAGTTTAGTAAGCACAAATGTTGGACATACAAATAACATGTAAACATTTTAGCAATTATTTTTGACCAAGTAAATTGTTATGAAATAGAAGCAGACCGAAAAACAAAAGAGGTGATGAACGACTAAACAGAACAGCATATAAAACGAGACAAAGACGAGAACAGAATGAAGGGAACAAACGGAACGACGTGTGAGGGAATCAAAGAGTACTAGCATTCGAGGCATTAGGACAGCAAAGTGTGAGAAATATGGAAGCATTGACAAATTGAGTGAGAATAAAATCATTCACATGAACAGCAGTTCATTGTTTTATCGATGGCAATTAGAGGCTGTATGTAGGCATACAACGCAAGCGCTCGTCATAATGCGAAGAGGCAGTTGGATGGGACGAAAACACTGGAGCGATGAGAAAATAGAGAAATAGGAGCACGTACAAATGACAATAGGACAATACGCCTAAAAAAACAGTGAAAAGCCACTGTAATGATGATAGGTATGAAATCTGAATCATTTATGCAACTATTTATTTGTATTTTTATAAAAGAAAGCAATACTGAATAAGCAAATGAGCGAGCATCCCTTCTTCTATACTAGCACTTCCGTCCTCAGCGAAAAACATAAAGGGCAGCGGATCTATTCAAGGGAAAAACATACCGCATAACATACGATGAAACACTTAGTCCCGCCAATAATGGCATCAGAAGAAAACTACAATTGCGTGTGGTTATTTTAACATGATAGATATGCTATTTTATAATTAGCTAGTAGCACAAACACAGTTCAAAATTGAAACGCTCACATACGTATGACTCAATTGATATTTTTAATTGACTACAACTCTGAAATGAGATATTACATTTATAGAATGAAAATTAATACCTCCAGAGAATTATTCTAATGCTTCAAAAGATTTCGCCAGGTCGTATTTGTATCAGCTATTAGAACCTCGCAGTGGCTGTCAAATTATCTTTCCCTGCCTCTCGAATGATAAGAGCGCAAAACAACGCAGACATTGCGGAACCTATTAAATAGGGCAGAGGTTAGTGACCACTGGAAAATTTTTCTTCTATGTAATTTTAATACATATAAATCAAATTATTTAGTGTTTAAACCTATTATTTTAGTCGTATAACTAATAACATACGATACCAATATTATTTCCACTACATTTAACTTCTAAAGGTACTCTGGATTCTTTTCTCTTCCATACAATACGATAGCCAAATGAGCACTAGTAAGAAATTATCTAGATTAATTTCCCAATATAACAAACATATATATTAGTGAGAATCATATAAAAAGACAATACAAGTCGAGGGAAGAAATAACCAACGAAACTATACAATCCTTGGGAAGAGGAATTATTATATCAGTCACAATTCAACATAGTTTGGAACAGGGCATGCACTAAATAAATATGCATTGGAGGCCTTGGTCTTAGAGCGACATAGCGTTAAGAAACCAAAGATCACATCATTCTAATGTGTTTCATAAGCAAGTGATATGAAAAGAACATCAAAGTATCAAAAGATATATAAAGCAGAAAGAAGCAGTAAACTGAGCAATCACGGATAAAAGAAATTCTATCCCTAGTTATATTAAGCACTGCCCCTTGAAAAACGTACTCTTAAAATCACCATAGCTAGGAATTGATCTCGTGACACTTTGAAATGGATGTGTTACCGTACTTTGAAATTAGATACTTTAAACTTTCTAAGTGATTTTTAAAAGGAAATAGTGCGAAGTAATAACAAGCAATTTACATTACCATTTGAAATCGACGAGAGTAAATGTTACGTAAATCGACTTAAACGAACAGAATAAGCGACCAATCGATATACATAACATATATGTGCATAGAAAACAGAATCAAATAAACATCAACCCATTCACCTATCGACGTGTGAATGTGTTTACAAATCGCACTCTAAAGGGTAGCAGAGTGGCTGATTATTGATTGTCCAAGAAAGGCGATTTGTGGACGAACAGTAATGCATGGAGAGATCGAAACAACGTTATCGACCACATTTACTAAGATGAAGAAATGCGAGGTGTCGGCAGTCTGGGAATCAATGTTAAATTGAATATTCTACATCGCTTTACACTGGATTATCATGATGATAACATGACTTCAGACCTATAAAAATTATGGTGATTAAGACAGGTAGTTAGTAGTTATTTCGGTAACAAATTTAAAATGCATCTTTTTTTTTACTCTTTTGATAGTAAAACTGCACCAGGTGGCACCACTTTCCTCTCGTTGGTCACGCACAAACTCATGTCTACTGTATGCACGCATAACAAATAACTTATAATAGTAGAATAATAACATTTATACACGATACCTAAACAATATGATATTAACTAACACAAAAGGTATTAAAAACCGCAGAAAATTTAATTGTAGTGACGTGACATTCGTTGGTTAAAATTATTGCAAGTACTGTCACGAGATTCCGATACTGGTAAGCATACACAACCTTCAACACTCTTGCTCTCCATAAACATCGCGTACGAGACTCTGAGTGTTTTACATTTTTCGAACAAAGAACGGTGAAAGCTGGTTAAGTGTCATATGACAAGTGTTAGTGTACACCCTAGTGGATAGCTGGTCCTTCGAATCGCGTCTACCGTATTTCGAAAGTACGGAACAGAGAAAGCATAACAAGAATAAAGTCCAAAGTGGACAGAAACAGCAGTCACCAATAGTGATCATTCGACGTTACGTTAGCAGTTAACATAATAACTCTATTTGCATCATCGGACAAGTGACGCAATTTTGTGATACTGCCTCGTTCGAACGAGAAGCGCCGCCTGCGAACGGCCATTCCTGTTCCTATAATAAAGTGCTGGCGCTGAGTTTGTGAATACAGACTGACGCTAAACAGACCCGCTTATGACAGGCAATTTGACCGATATACGAATAAATATGTACATAAGATAAAAACTTTTACGTCATTATTAGTTCTATCGTGTTATCCTTGCTTGGTGCATTATCATATTAGGACAAACAACAGTAAAGTAATAAACTGTAATAGTGTAACATCTTCTCCCCATGTGATTCGTCTAAACTATAAAGAGAGAATTGGACCTAATTACCAAGTAGTTGTGGATAGTAGCGTAAAGATCCAAAGTGGCTGATTAGGTTGGCTTTACGGTTGCCCAATCATTAAACAAGCCCATCTTAGCTGACAAAGACTTTTCATGTTAACCCATATAACTACTTACCGCCTTCTAGTGATTAAGCCAAGCGCGTTCAGTGGTATTTGCAAGAACCCCATGTTTTGTCGAGAATACGCCCTGGTTCTTCTTCATTAAGCTGTTCAGTTAAAATTAACATTATCTTCCCAAAGTTCCGTTCTATCTATTAAAGTTAGTGTTTTTAGTCCAAATAGAACTGGTAATGTGAAGAATCTTGCATGGAAGAATTAATGAAATTACATGTTTCCACCACTGATTATAGGATCAGTAATACATTGTGATAACAAGAAAATGACAATCTGCTAAATATCAGAATACAACACAATCTAATTAACATTATCACATATATACGTAATATTATGAAATAAATTACTATGATCAGACATAAGAAGAGGAAATTTGCGGTAAAACACGGCGTATAGCGAGCGACTGCACCCAGCTGATCGTGTGGGGATAATGGAGTCAGAGACAGACAGACGCGGGCGGCAGAGACGAAGAGCAACTTACGACGGAAGAAAGCACGACACAAGACATGTGACGGGATAGAGGAAAAAGACTACGGAAATTTAAATAAGGAAGTTAAATAAAAAGTTAAGAGAAGAAGGAAATATATACAGCCAATTATGGTTTCCCCTTCAAAACACGATATCTAATTTTAGAGAAAAACAAAGAAAGTGTTAGATTATAGAGAGACACACTAAACAAATAATGTAAGAAATCATTACAAAGAAACATTAGTCAGACCTTTGTTGAAGAACATTTACAAACTAAGTACGCTTTATCATCAACTTCAGAAGTTTACACATTATAACAGTGTTTGAATAACAAGAAACGAAAAGTTGAATAGATGAAGTTCAAAGCATCACCCTTCATGTTTAGCATCTTAAATACTTTTTAATTTGCCAAGTATTATTGTCAAGAACACCTAAAAATAATAACGAAATAGAAAATTTATCTAATACCCAAATTAATCTATCTATTTAGAGGCTGCGGCACTACGAAAGATGCGCCGACGAGTGAGACCAGCATCATGTCGCTGTTTTTCGAAGCGCTGCATGTCTTCTTCTACTTTTAGCTCATGCTCTAGCTCTGATCCCACACGATATTCAGCAATCAAGTCATAACGTTGATAATCGTTAACCTGAGGAAAACGATATCGATTATTTTAAGGAATATACAACATAAAAGTGGGAAGAAAATAGATTGTACCGATACCTTGGTTTTATGTAGTTTTCTCTTAAACCAAGGTGTTGCTTGTGTCCATGAATCTTCAATACCCTTGTAGTTAAATAGCTCCCACCGCCGTGTCCAAGGTGGTGGACGCAACTTCACCTGCAAAGTATTTTGACATATATAATCATAAATACACTTCGTATAATCGGTTGAGTACCTTAGTAGTGTTGATAGGCACAGGTGTACCAGCAGGATGGGCAACAGATTCAAGATGGAAGTCAAATGTACTGTATTCGGGAAATGCATCAACCAGGTATCTAAGGTCGTTGTCAAGTCGCTTCTCCAATTTTAGTGTTTCAATCTTCTTTATGGTAGGGTTATAGAGCTCATACATTACTTCCACACCTAAATATTGAATTCAGATATTATAATTTGACTAAACTAAGCCTCTACGGTGGATATAATGAGACCATAATATACATAAACATACAATTATACGATGTGCTTTGAAACAATGAATTTACATACCTAGACCTTCAACAACATTTCTTAATGTGAATTGGTGCTTGAGACCCTCTTTCTCCCTGCTTATACAAATACCTACAAAACGCTGCTCTTTGCTTCCTATATTAGGATCACTTGTAGTTACAGCCATTATTGATCCTGAAAATATATCAAAGAACTTCGTCCCACTTTTTATAGGATTAAATATTAAAACTTACCAACATAAAACTCCGGAATGTCTATATTCATCCGTCTTTCTAACATGTCTTGACGTTCCAGCTTCATTGCAAGTGGATTTCGTCTATTCCAAACAGGCGATTGAAGAAAATCAGGGTATATTAATCTGGAAATTAATCATATTAGAATTTTACGCAGTCTCCATTTTGAGATTTTCTCGTTATTTCTTTTTTTGTTGCGAAATATTGAATAATACAAAGTAAAAATCAGCTGAATAAAGAGACTCAACAATTTGGTAAAAAATGCACGATTAACTATACTCGTAAATATTCGAGCAGCTCACTTTACTTACGGGAAATCCGGAATATGTTGCAGTTGGTCCATTCTCTCCTTTAGGTTACTTTTCTTTTTAGAAGCTACTGCTGGATGCGAAGAACAAGAAACTGTAGCAAGATTTGAAAAGGCAGTGAACACCGTAGAACGGATTCGAAAACTTCCAGTGATATTGAATGACATCTAAATAAGTAAAATGTTACCACTTCATTATTTACGATATCCAAGCTAAAGCGAGAGAAATGAACATACACCACCAAAAATATACAAAGCATAAATAAAGGTGACTACTGCTTAAAATATCGCATATATCGAAAAACGTCGAAAATGTTTATATATCACAAAATTTGTATTAGCTGCATATAATCAGCCATATGCAGTAAAACCTGTCGGAAAAATCACAACATGGACCGGTTATAGAAATATAATCCATATTAGTTCAAGTTTAGAATAGATAAATATAAGATGCTAAAAAAATATCTGTATGCAACAGTTATTAAAAGCAACTAATTGATCTAAAATTTATATGCATAATATGGTGACTACTAACAATTATCTGTTAATTTAAACATTTAACGATTCAGTAATAACTAAACTACCAGCCATAAATATAAATAGTCAATTAATTATTAATGTTATTATTATTTGTATAAGTGGAGAAAATACTGTAGATTGTATAATATATTAACAAATATATAAGATTTCAATTAAATTCCACAAGATCAACATGAGAGCGCAATTAAAACCTAAAGCACCTCTTTACACGAGCGACATGTTGACGAAAAAAATTGCAAATATATTTCTTACATACTTCCATTTTGCAACGGAGCATACCAATAAGGACCAAAAAGGAAAAATCAGTTCCATTAGGTAATCTGAGATCAATTAACATAATCATCACCGACTTCAAGACCTAATGTTGTTACAGGTGAAAGTTCTCGTGATTTTCAAATAGTGCTCCTACCTATAATCTCATCCGAAAGAATTAAGATTTCTAAAAGCAGTGAAACAAAAACGATGTTATCTTAATCCCCAAGACCTTTTGATTTCCTAGCTAATATGATCGTTATAATAATTAAAGCATACGTTTGAATATTATGGCTAAAAATGTAAATAATCGAAGATCTATTTTATATAACATCGTAGTATTTGAGCGCGTAAATAAATAGACATAAGCTGATCTAGCATACAAATACCATTAATTTAAACAATACAAGTGACAATAATCGTATTTTATTAGCATTACTAGTAAGTAAAAAGTTGGAAAACGCTAACTCATCTAAGACTGAAGTATTAAAAAACATATTTTGAGTTTTTTTTCCAGAATTACCCAGTTTAAACACTAAAATAATATTGTGAGAACTATTCACCATGAATTTATCACCATCTATGCATATGAGACATAGTATTGCATGAAATAATGGCAAACCTGAATAGTCCCTGATATGTGCAATTAGACAAACAGAAAAAACTACAATACTCGTTTCACAGTTAATCGTTATCTGTGGTTGCCAAGGTGTATTCTGTTACAGACGATGAATCAGTATCATATTCACTGTCTTGATCAAATTCCCTAGAATTATTATAAGATTTAAAATAACAAAAATAAATAGTCCACCTCCAATAATTCTATGACTATAAGTGCAGTATCTTTATAAGTAACCATTTATGTTTAAATAAATAATTTGGTTTACCTCTCCATTAGCAAGGGCCACATATCTCTCGCTCCATCCATTCGATGTTGTTCACGCCATTCAGGATCTCTTTCAGGTTGATTAAGTGTTGTCTCGTGCATGACTTCGACAATTTGCTCTTTCATTTCAGAATAACATAAAGGGCATACCTAGGAAAATAAGTAAATAAGTATTTAAATGTGTCACAACTTATTTATTTTACCTGTTTAACAGATAACCACTTTCTCAAACAAGCACCATGAAAGAAGTGATTACATGGGGTAACTCGTGCCTCTTCCCACATTTCCATAAAGCAGATTGCGCAGACATCACCATGCGCTAAATTATTTGAAAAGTTCGAAGTTCATATTGGCATGTATACTATATATTAAACAATGCCAGTTAGATAGATTCAAGTCATACCACTCAGTTCTTCTTTGCTAGCTCTAGGAAGTCGACTGATATTTTTCACTGCAGCTCGTCGTGCCGATATTGAGCCCAGCAATATCTCCATCCTGATACCAGTACATTAAACTATATGATACATACAGGATTTACATTAATTTTAGAATCAAGAGTGCAAACTTCACATTAATTTCCAAGATTCAAGGTAATATTATATATTAATCATAAAACGTAGATATTCTAGAACTATCTGCAGTTACTTTGAAACCCCAAATAAAAATGCAAGATTGTATATTTTAGTGTATTTTAACGGTGATATATGCCTAAAATCATTTATTTTAAATCAGCATATTCGAAGTAACAATTTACTACGCTTTAAAAATTATGTCAAAAGCCTTACACACTACCATTATCCACTTGGAGAGGATATCTGAAGTTATCATAAGTTCTTGTCATCTGTCATGGTTTGGGTCGGAATCACACCAGCTAAATCTTCTTTGGAATCAAAACTAACGTCTAATACTAGACGCCACTTATGGAGTCAAAACAACTGTTGAGATGTCCGACAGCAGTTTTTAGACTTTTCAGGCAAGGGAGTTTGACGATTAAATTCACCTCACCTGAATCTAATAGACTCCACAATGTGGCAATTCTTGAAAAACAAGCTGGGTTGAACACGTAACACCAATTTCAATTTGTCGAATTTTGTTTATTCTGATTTCTCCTGTGGATTCCACCTACTAATATTGACACTATCGAACGATATTCATATTCTGTCCAGTTATGTTTGGTACTCTGACGATTATATCATCGTAGACATGATAAGAAGAAATACTTACACATCGGGGATGTTAAATAAACGATTATCTAGGATTTTTATCAAGCCACATCTATAGGGTGGCATTTATCCTTGTAAATCTGTTTTAAGAATAATAATATATTTCCATAAATGGTTTAGGAAAGCAACTTATAAAGTTATTCTCAATTAGACTACAATTGCTAAATATTTTCACGAAAAATTATCTTTACATATGAGAATTCCCTAAACGAGTTTAATTCCAAAATATCTGGTAAATAACAAATTTAAAAAGATGTACATTAATAAAACTTTCCACGTTGCGTTCTTCCTTAGTTACATTTTATACATTGTTCTTACTTATTTATTTACTGCTTTTTCTAAGATTAACTTTATTAACATTAGTTTTCTTTTCAAATAGATCGTCCATATTGTCTAAAATATAATCAATAACTTACTATTATTAATTTATGACATACACAAACCTGCGATATACGTTGAAAATTATATGGAACACAAGAACTGCCAAGGTAGCAAGGGTCCAATTGCCTAAAGATTTAAGACATTAGCATTACTAAAAATCTACATTTTCTAAAAAAATAAAAGTGGTAAGAAAGAAGGTACTTCTCACCTGTGAATGTAAAATAAATTCCGTATACAACAACAATCAAAGCAACTATCAGTTCTATTACTTTCGTGATAGTACGAGCTGCGAACAACAGGTCATCACTTCTTTCCCAAGGTTCAACGGCTCTCGACTGAAAACAAAACACTCATACTTGAGGGATCTGATTATTTAAACAATGTTTTGAAACCTCTATCATTCCTATTATATATTGAACAGTGGATGAAGCAGCATGTACTGCTGTCAGAATACAGTTGGAGACAATTATGACGCACCTAAAACACATAAATATGCTTAAAAAAATGAGATACTAACTATAAAATACAAGATGACACACCATAAATCAATAGGAAGAAATGCTGTAATAGCAAATGCCATTATTACAGGAGCAATGAGCAGAATAAAAGCCAGTGTGAGACATCGAAAGTGACGACCACGAGAAGCAGATGCTGATGCCGCAAGTGACAGAAGCTGTGGTTCCAGAAGCTCATATAATGATTGTAATAGAGCAGACATCACTAAAAAACCAAGAATGACAATATTATTGATTTGTAATAATTAGAACGATGCTGGTTTAAATAAAGTGATGTATCTATTTTTCAATTACCTATGAATAAAACAAGTCCCAATAAGAAAGCCTTCAGTTCTGTTTTCATACCAAGAAGACCCGTCTGCGCACACAATAGAACAAGTGTTAGAGCTTCCGTGTATCTACATTTTAAATAAAAGAATGGAACAATGCTTATACATTTCGACACTTTAAAGGATAACTTGTGCTGAAAATTTTTTTTATATGATTAAAAAACAAAGTTAATGTTGAAAAATACCCTGAGTGAGCAAGAACGTGTCCATGATCCCTGCGTCCTCCAATAGCCATTTGAGCCCCATCAACAATCCATTTGCAAACAAATGAAACTGTAAGAGCCAGTGCTAGTAAAGAAATTGGAGTATTAGTGCTTTCAGCGATTCCGGAAAGCAAAGCAGGACCAGCCTCTCTCCACGATCTACCCTACAGTCAGTCAACTTTAAAATTTTTACTTACCCATTAGGAAACAGAGTATGAAATAAGAGAATGAAAAAAAGCAAAAAAAAACACCTTCTCCAACATCTCAATGTACATTCTAATGAAAAACATGGTTAACCATGCACATGTCATAAGTTCAGCTATTCTTAATCGACGCCAAACAGTTACGCATCCTAAAAAAACATTTATCTATTTATTTAAAACGCACATAATGAAAGAATAGTTCTTTTAGCACAATATGGCTTTACAAGATAAAGTTGGATTGTTTCAATCAAGTTAATTGGATTTAAAATATGATGAAGTACAGAATCTAGTTATATTATTTCGATTGACTTTTACTTAGTACCTTTCACAGGTCCTTAAAATTCTTCGTCACATATTTTTTGCAAAAAAAAACTATGCAAGTTCTGTTAAGCTAGTTTATGTCTAAAAAGGGAGTTTTAAACAGCTAAAACCTATCGAATTCACCATTAAAATGAAAAAAATTCATTATTTTTGAACATAACTAGAAATTTATGTACAAAATCGACTATTTCTCTATTCCATTGCGATAGTTCTTAAAATACGACTATTAAAGACACTATTCGCATACTGGCGTCTAATCCTCAGCTTAACGTCAGAGATATTCTAATACCTGTTTAGAATTAGAAATATAAATACTATAATTTTCCTGTTAAGATAGTCATATTTTGTTAACTGTTTTGGTTAACAGAAATTTTAAAAAAAAAAAAGCAAGAGATAATTCTGTCTTGGTTCTAAATATAACAGTAAATATCCCATTATAATGGTTTAATATATATAGCATTTTCTTAAAAAAGAATAATAGAATTAGTGCAGTCGCAATCTCCGTCAATAGACTAGCATCCAAATGAGAATCTTTGAGAGGATTTATTATGTGCTGTTTAAGCTTAAAGCATCTACCTATGACTAGAAACTTGAAAATAAATCAAGAGATTGATTAATAGACTATTAGTTTCATTAGGTCATTTTCAATCTGCAAAAGGTCCGAAAGGACGTCTAACTAAATATTAATCTGATTCGCACATTCTTCAATCTTATTAATTTAGTGATAGCTTGGCAGATATTATTCATGTTTATAAGTAAGAAAGAAAACGTCTCAAAGTAAAACTATTTAGTAAATTAACCTCCCGCTAATCCTCGAATAACAAAAATGGCTTTGACTTGACGGAATGTTGTGCGAAGACCTTGTACCATGTCAGGTACCCGATTAAGTACGTAGATACAGATGAACAACATTACCATTGAACATGCCACGTTGTGTGCTATACGAAAAGTTATAAATGTGATTTATAAAAAATTTAAGGAGAAAAGAAAAAATAACACAAACCTATGATTAATTTCTCTAAAGGACAGCCACACATTCTGGCCACAATAGGAAGGGTGAACATTGTTAAAAATGCCCGACCTACATCACTTTCTAAACCCAAAACGCAACTCTGCACAACACTCAGCATCATCTGAACTTCATTCTATACTTATAATATAATAACATTCCATATTAAACAATTGTTTTAAATGCCTATATCAAAGGTGTTACTTAAATTCAAATATTAAAGACCTTGCCTGAGCTAAGAAGTGGAAACCGTGCCTTTCTAGCTTCACAAAATCATCTAGTTTCAACTCCTTGTCTTCCGAGTGTTGCTCGAGATACACGTAAGTCGTAGACATATAGTGAGCAAATGCGAATAACGACAAACTAAGGGCGTGTGTATACAATTTGAATAGCTTAGATAATGGTAGAGTTAGAAACATGCAGCTAATAAACAGCACTAAAACAAATAATTAAGTTATACATGCATAAATAAATCAGTCCAACACATAAACAACTGTGAATAAGTGGACTTTTAAAATAGACTAAATTTACACTACACAGTATACTTAAAATAAGCAGTAACAGTATATATGAAGATAAAAATTCCACATACCTGAATAGCTTAGAATGAGTGCCGCAGAGTGATCAAAATTTCTACGGTGTACGAAATCAAGGATAGTAGAAATATCAAGATAGGAATTAAAAGGAGCCTATAATAATCTGAGAAAATAACCAGTCAAACTAGATTCATAGTGGCATGGTACATAGCAAACTACAGTAAAACTTACTTTATTTAGCATTTCTTGAGTTATCTCTTCAAAGCTAATATCACGATTCCTCCACCATAATTCAAGCAAAATCAACCCGGGAAGTCTAAGAGCAGTTTCCAATACACGGATGGCCACTATCTTCATTACTTTTAGGCTTTCGTGCATTTGCTCTTGGTGGTTTCGCAAGTCTATCCGAGCAAAATCCATTTCAACAATTCGCCTGGCAATTTTTGTATTATGCTACTTTTTATAAACAAGTATTAAATTAGCACACCATACTAACCTTATAAAACAAATGCATATTTAAATAGCAAAGGCAAATAATGTAGTTATTAGCATAACAGGTAGTCGTTTATTCAATAAAATCGAAATATTTTCAGTGCTTTAGAAAAATTTCAGATACATAAATATAGTCGCAATACTAAATAAATTAATGATAAATTTAAAGTGAAATACACAATAACAAAATCACACCAGATGATTCCAAATGTGGTTGTTTAGAGAGCTAAACAGGTAAATAGGCCCAACCCCATTGGCTACTCGCCAAACCAGAACAGGCATGAATGGATAGTGTAAAAACGATCGTCCTTTAATATCGCAAATTTTCATGTAAATTTCGTTGCTTAAGCGATTGTTTAGAACAATAAAAGTACTAATTTTCTGTTAATGACTGGACTGTTGTATATTTGTTAACAGTAATAAATACCTATTTGCTATGTACATTGTTACATACGATGTTTCCAAATATTGTGTAACCAACTTCTTAATTATACATAGGATAGAGTAAAACAAGTTAAAATAAAGAGTTCATATATAAATTACTTGAATAACAATCATTTGTTGGAAAAAACTGTAAAGCCGTTCGAGAATCTGTAGTTAATATACCAGTTGTGCTAAGTAGCTGAGAAGAAATTGTTATGAAGGTAGTACATGAAGCAATATTTTCATAAGACAAAGGAAGGCAGTGGAATTGTCATGTACATAAATTCACCCTTTAGATGCAAAAATTCATTTCACTAGCCCAATATTAACAACATATCTAACACTTATTTGGCGGAGAATTTTTAATGTAGTGGTTAATCTTTGTAGGTGATGTAGCTACTTATGTTTAAGACTACCGACTAATGTAATGTAGTAAATGATATAACCAGAATTTAAAGCAACTGTTTTTTTTAACTAATTAAAGTCTCAGAAACAATAGCTTAGTTTCAGGTTCGAATTCAATCTTTCGTTCTGATATGTGGATTCCAAAAAGTCCTTATTTATTAATATATGCATCAATAACTTATAACAAATATCGTTTAGTTAGTGCCTTATATATATATATATGTAATTAAAATAGATATTTTCTAAATAAATCTTGTTAACATCTCATTAATAACATTCATACATTATTGTTACCTACAAATCCTACACTTAAATATTCATACCATTTTTCCGGTTATTGATTTATCGAATTCGTATATTTTACTAGAATTATGTTTGGTATCAGGAATTAACTCATCTATTTTGGTCGTTTTTCCATTAGTTTTGAAAATATACTTATAGAAAAATTTCGATACTATGACATGATAGCTGAAATCATATGCATATCACGTTCCAACTTTACTAAGAACAGAGATGCATTTTTGGTGTTTCACTGTTTACAGTGCTTATTCCATACTCATCTGGCTAAGTCAAGACATGGTGGAAGTATATTGTCGTTGAAATCAGGTAGAAAATTGCACCCAAATAAATTGTTTCTTTTCATTGTACATTTTCCACTGTTATCAACAACAATTATACCTTTAATCACCTATAAAATTAATATAAGCTATACCTGTTCTATCTTACTACTATGCTTAAAATAATGTTACGATTATTTCTGGGCTAAGAAATAAACACTTTATCCAATAATTTATGGTCAAAAAAAGATTAAATGGGTTAGATCATGCGTAATTCCAATATTGACTATGACTGATTACAGCTCTGGTTCATTGCATGCCATGTGTCTCTGCACTTCTGCTCTTCTCTGCACTCTGTAAAATTACTGTTCGAACTAAATTTATGCTCCAATATTGGGAGGAAGACTAGTTTTAAACATGCTGTGACATAGATAGGTAAATAACTACTAAAGTACCTGAACGTTTCAAAATTAATTTAAAAAATAATGTATAATATTTATCCAACTTGAACTGGACTTAATTTTTTTGATTTCATAATTCATGTAATGTTTTTTTAAAGTGCCAATGTCAAAATGATCAGTAAATTAAACAATCGTTGTTAAATGTTTTTTAAATCATCGTGTTAACGTATGGTTTTATTCTCATTAAAATTAATTTTAGATATATTTTTACAAATAATTTCAATGGATCATCTGAACGAGCTTTCTTTCGAACGTCTCCCGCTAGTCGCTGAATATATAAGATTAAGTACTAGATTAGAAAACTATATTGATGCTGTAAGACTGAATATATCCAAGGCTAGGTGGGAGACATTTCGAACTTAAATTCCTATTAACTTATATTATAGTCAAGGTACTTTATTATTTATAAAAGTACTTAGTAATGCTGTTATTGCTAGTATTATTTCCTTTTTACAGGACTCTGCGTGGAGTTAGCTTGTCTAGTGTTTTTCAAGTAGACTCTAATGATATGGAACCAACTATGAGGTATGTTTTAACAAAACTCTGTATAGCTTAAGCATTAGTAATATCTTTTTATTAACCAGTGAAAATTCAAGTCTTATATACTCTGAGTATATTACAGAGTTTGTGTAGAAGATGATATATTTTCTCTAATAGAAATCCAGCATGGTGACGACGATAAAAGTGAAGAGAGAAAAGAAGTAAGTTATTTTTGACTGTTATTATTATTTAATGTTAACAAATATATTTTAGGTGAGGAAACGATTTAAGGATTCCACCACAGTTAATGAAATTGCTGAAACTGAGGAAGAGGAAAAAAATATTAAAATTCCTCATTTTCGCCCATTCGGGGTGCTGGAACCACTTCCAGCTAAACAGGCTCGTAATTCTATTGGCAAAGCCTTGGAGGTTGGGATGGTGATCTTCATTTCTTCATATATTATATTTATATAGGGTGCATGGAAAATAATTATTTTCCTAATTATTAACTCCTATTTATGTCAACTGTATATATATATATATATTTTTGTTTTTGGGAGAGGGGGGTTCTTTTATTTTTCTAAATTGCATTAGTCAGCCACATATATTAGTATGATTTCAAGAAAATACTAACTATAATGCAGGCTAGAATAACTTGCTCTTTAAAGGAAAAGTTTACCAAATTTAGGTTTATTGAATTTAAATTCTCAATATTCATATCACAAGAGTTGTAAAGCAAATATTGTCTAAGACAATACTTTGACTTTTGATTTGGAACAACCCTGTTGAAGTTTACTCCAAAAGTGATAATATAGAACAGAATAAAATTCTGAGAATTGAAACGACACCGTATTTTTAATTTAAATTATATTATGAGAGAAATTTCTAAATAATTATTTCCTGTATTTAAATAAATTTTTGCTTTTCTAAACATGATAGTTGCAATAATTGTTTTTGCTTTGAAAAGGTGACTTCATGACTATCATAATTTCATTAACACTTCTGCTATTCTATGTAACAATTATTGTTACTTTACCACGCATCTTCTAATTGTTATTTTTTAACGTGAGGTTTTCTATTTTATATATAAATGGACTATTTCAGGTTATTTGTGAGTTGGCGACACTTCAGGCACACATAAAACGGATTGATAAAGAGATGATAGAGTTAAAAGCGGACGTTATGAAAGATTTAGTCCACATCAAGGAGCATCTTGATATTCTTAGTATTTAGTTTATTCAATTTGGCATATTTCGTTTGGAACTACGTTAAATAATTATATATTACAAATTGCCATTTTTTCGAGGTTAGTCACGAAACAATAGCAAAAGTAGCTTCCTTGTAAATAAGGAATCATTTAATGCACTAATTTTATTCATTACGTAATCTAGTTACTGAGTTGTTTCATTTGGAATGGTACTATTAATTAAGAATATTTTTTAACCTAGAATACATATATATGCCTTATATTGTGTTATTACTCAATGCTTAATAATAAATTATTCTGAGAAACTCCATTATAGTACTCTTTTATAATACTCAGAACCACAAGGGTGCAGTGGTTACACATTATTTAGATTCAATTTCCATAGCAACGCGCGGCACTAGATTCTGTGTATGGTTTGTTGTCTATCTACCAATGCCACTATCATCTGAACTTAATTCGTATGCAGTATATTTTCACATCCGTTAGAAGACGTTTGGTGCCTTTAAAAACTAGGAATTAATAGATTTGTCTTTTATAAGAAGATACAACATTTTTTCGTGGAGAATTATATTTTATCGTAGGAGATTGTTCATAATATATATATTCTCAAAGTCAATGGTTGTTTTGAACGTGTTTGTTATCGTAGTATAGTTTTAGCTTATTTATATATTGACTGGCAGTGATGTCGAAGGAAGAAAATGGGAGAGATCCTAGAAAAGGATACCTTTTACGGCTCGCCAGTCACGTGTTAGGGCTGAATCTTGTCGAGGATAAACTAAAGCAGACTCAGCCAATTGAAAATTTCTGTGATACAAGTTGCTCACTTTTAGTTATGGCAAGAAATGATCAGGTGTTTTATTTTTTACGATAATTGCATCATATGCATAGATTATCTGTGTTCCATATCCTATCGCCCTTAAAGGTGAAATGAAACATGATTCAGAAAGGTGTCGAGATACTGAATGAGATGCGGTCTGATGTGGCAATGTTGAATCGTATCGTCTTCTACAAATCGCGGCCTATACCTCTTAGTCCAGAAAACTACAAAGCGGTAGTAAATATAATTACTATGAACGGGTCACCAAACGAGGTGTTCTTAAAATCTGTGCAAAATGTAGGTAAAAGTTAATACGTTAATATTGATATGTCATTATATTATATTCTGCTCATTAGTTAGAAATAGCATTATTTAGGTATTCAGCAAAAACATTTCGGAATCATTACAAACAACCGCAAATAAACATCTAGTAACAGTAGTAAATGAATTGGAACAAAATCTTCTTGCCACGGTGGAAAAGGATAAAGGACGTGGAGAGGGTATGCAGAGTAGTAATATTAATTATGTTCTTTAGAATCAACAATATTCATTTATCATTCTAAAACAATTATTTTCCCTAACATTTCACAAATTGATCAATTTAAATTTTCTACAGGAGTAACTTCTATATTAGATGAAATTAGAGTGTGGAAAAACAGAAGTGGAAGCGTGGCCCAACAATATGCGAACTCGTTCAAGCCACTTCAGCTAATATTGGACACTTTAGAGGCAAATGATTATTTTCACAAAATTTATATCTTCTTACAGTAATTCATCTCTTATAGGAAAGATCACTCGAAGAAATGACGACCGTTGTGGAGTCACTGGAAGATACATGTGACTCGCTTTGGAACAGTCAACCACCATATCCCGAAAACAGAATGAAGAGCCTTATACAGTGCATGGGTATCTTCAAGTTTTTACTGATATTTTTCTTAAGTTTATCAAATACTATAGGTTTTTTTAAAATATCTCATTGGTAAAAATTCTATTTATTTTCGAACTTACTCACATTCGTCTTAATAATAAACCTCACTAGTACTAATAGCTAAATTTCAAGTTATAACAATATATATTATGCAAATAATATTTTCACATTTATATTTCAGAATCTTTCTTATGCGACCAGCTCATGAGTAAAATAAATTCTGGAAATATATGGAAAACAACAGAAACAGCTGAACAGCTAGCAAATGGTAATAAATACTAGCTGATATTTATTCGTCGAAGTAGTATTGTACTATTTTAATAGTTTTCATTTATAGCCAACTTTTAGCAACAAAATAGTTTTAGGAATTTCTATATGTGAGCAATGGGAATTAAGTGTACGTCTTTTAACTGGTCAAACTTGGCCTCGACAGTTAGATAATCCATGGCAGGGGGACTTGGTCGAGATGAAATTTCTTCATGGATTTAAAAAGCGACTAGAAGAGGTAGGATAACGAAATCTTGACTGCTAAAATTGTTAATTTTTTTTGTGGGATGATTCTTTAAAAGTTATCTTACATAATTTAGGTTAGGTCTTTGAAGCTGCTCAGTTCAGAGATCAGCCTTCTCTTAAACGACAAAAACGTTGAAAGCGAGGTGGAAAAAATCATAGAGATCGCTATGAAAAATACTGATGTTCTAGCATATAACCCATTTACAGAAAGCGCTTGGAGATCGAGGGTTTTGGTTAGTTCTTCTCACTTTTCTCATTTCGACTTTTTGTTTGTTGATAATTAGTGCCACTCTTCTCACTATTTGCTGAATACAGTAATTGATATTTACTGTTGCTTTTCTCCTTTAGTTCAGCTATTTTATCTATAGGTTGCCGAAAGAGCCCTCGACCCTCTGATTGAGCTCGCCATTCCTGTTCTCAAGAGTCGACTGCAGCCAGATAAGCTAGATAATCATTATGTGAGTGCTGCAGTCGGCAAAAATAGCAATCACTCAGCAAAAATAAAGTGAAATTCGCAGATATATTCTTAAAGTGTTAATGTTTGTATGGCTACTTACGTGTCAAATAATGATTATTTATAAGAGATCTAATATCTTTTTCCTGTTCACAGAATATCGCAGCACTGAGAGCTGTCAGTGCTCAATATCTAAACAAACACATTCTTTACGTTTATCCTACAACAGTAAATGGTTATACTTTTTTCGTTCTTAATTAACATAAGAACTTGACAAATTTATTAATACGGAATTGCTTACTGAATATTTCAAACATTTTTCTACTTTTTCTTTCTGCTTAACCACTAAAATACACTGCGCCAATAATACAGTCATAAAATAAACGTATTTATTTATACGTATAATTAAAATATTTTATTTCAGTTGACAGCTGACCTACAAAAATACAAAAACTTCTTTATGAGAACAAACATCAAGGAGAAGTTGTATGCAGAAAGGTAAATTAAAAACTATTATAGTATGTTATAGTGATTTCAATTAATGTTAGTCATTTTTAAATCTTTTAGCCTAAATATAAGAACAACTGAAACACCAAAGTATCTTATACTTCATAATTATTCAGAAACAGTTATTTATTCTTAAAGTGATTTACTTAATTTTGGTGGATTTTATGAGTGATAATAGCCATTCAAAAATAGTAATTTTGATGAACAATAACTTGATGAATAGATCAGATTAAGGTGCTTAGTAAGAAAAGTGCATTGAAGTATAACAGAGTTCTAACTTTATAAAACAATTTACTTATACATGATAAATGCGAGAAAAATTATAATAAAATGTACAGAGTGGGCAAAAAAGGACCGATTTCAAATATTTTCTTTCGGACAATACTCTTTGTTGTATCCGTTTTAGTATGTAGGAAATGTATGCAAACCGATGACAAGAATATTATTACTACTAGGTTAGACAATAAACAGTAGTTTTAAGTGGGCCTTTATAAACAAGGTGCATGGAAAGGGGCGTAACTACCTAAGCCAAGGCTATATTCGGAGAAAAGAACAGACTGTGGTATTATTTTAAAGTTAACATCTGGTCTGTAATAGTTCCTTAGATACATAATAAAGGCCACGCCTGTTCCCAATATTCTTGAAAAGGGAAGAACTGATCCTTGCCGTGTCCTAGCCCCAACAGACCGTACCTAATTACGAATTTGCATAAACTTTCATAGGACATAAATACTGAGTAAAACAACGCAAACCTGTTTTGTCCCCACATAAATAGTCTACTCTGTTCATTAATCGCAGCCATAGAAGTGTTCCCTGCGTATACCTTAGAAACCTAGAAAATTCTTATTCACTATTGAGAAAGGCATGCATAAGAACATGCATAGATAATGAGAATACGAAGATTCCAAGTTTAACCTTGTTATTGTCAAACAACCAAAACGTGGTGTGAAATGCCTCATAAAAGAAGAGCCTGGATTCATAACTCCACGTCAGTCACCTTCAAATTCATATAATTTCAGTACTTGTGCTGACAGATTATGAACATGACTAGAATCACGGTTTCATCCTGAAATTTGGCTGACCTCCACTGATTGCAAAACAACTCATTGAAGTAGGAAACGAACTAATATTGGAGATAGAAATTGACGCCTTCACAAAATTTATTTCTGCACTTTTCTCCTTCCACATATGCTAATGAAGTTAAAACGATCGAAAAGCAAGGTTTATAACTTTTCAGGAACCTTTTCAAGCAACAATTTTGTTAAGTTGGAAAAAAGTTATAAATAATTTAAAATCGGTCCCGTTTTGTCCATTCTGTAGATGAATAGCTAAAGTCTTATTAAAATTCAAACAAGTACTTTCTTAAATATTATACAGGGAAATGTTTCTAAATCGTCTCTTAACAAAGTTGGTAGAAAAAGAAAAGAGTATTGATGATAAGCTCAACAATGCAGACATCCAATTAGGAGGATTTCTTACTGAAGTTGCTGCTAAAATTGTTTGGATACGACAACAACTAAATCAGGTAGGTGATTTATATCTATTCTTTTAAAATAATTATTGGTGGAATTTTCCAAGAACTAGCGAATAACAAGTTTGTATTTATATATGCCTTATTAATTAAAATTATATGTACGTAACAGAATATAACAACAATTTGGATGTTTATTGAAACAAAGATATTAGTTTTTGTCGATAATGGCCTATAGGAAAATGCATACTACTATATCGGATAAAACAAACTTCTCTCGTGAAATGATAAATCATGACAACAATTTGTTCTTTTATACAACTTTTTGTTTTATTGCTCAGATTATATTTAAAACATACTTTCTTGACGTTTTTAATAATCAGAACTTGAGAACACATAATGTTTAAGTGAGAAACTTTAGCTACACCGATAAACCTGTAAAATGTAATTTGTGTCTCTTTTTAATTGATATCATGCTTAATATGATGTTTTCACCAAAATAATTTCCCAATTACCCTGGTTTCAATCTTCTCACTTTCGGTAGAAATTACAAAAATTAAAAAAATGTTGATTTGGATCTCGAATAGAAGATCAAAATGGTTGGGGTTTGAAATAAAGTAGATAATTTATTAGAGAATGTTAGCGATTTATCATCTAAGACAAATTGGATGGTACATATCGGTTTCCGTGTAATTAAACTCAACGTCAGCATGCATAATGTACGGAACAGAAGGAAACAGAAGTTGTTAGAGATCATAGCTTTAATCAGTGTCGATATTTGTGAGAAAGTCTTGTCAAAGATCCGTCAGGACATATCAGTGCTCGTTTTATGTGGCAGAGAGCGTCATAATTGCAGCCTCAATTGTTCGCGGCATGCCGTGCGTAGATTTGCGGAGGGGCATCTCGATGCGTATTAATCGTTGCGTCATGAAAAGATTTGTTTTCATAGATAAATTTATTTTTTAGAATACAAAATTCAAGCTAAGCCTAATAAATTGTGATCGATAGCGTGCCGTTAGATCTATCCGATTACCTTAATGCCTCAAATAGTTCCATTTCTTTAGTAAAGAACTTTTACATGGAATCTATAATTACCTAAGCATTATCGAGAAAGAAATATGCAATTTTTTGAGGTCGCAGTTTAAACCATCAATAAATGAAAAAGCTTATCTACCACCACACAATATACTTATCAATTAAATAATCAAAAATCCACAGTGTGAAAGTTGCGTCGAGTTATCGCATACTCTATATTCTCACATAATTTTGTTTAGGATAAATATTAAGGTATGAATTAGTTAAACGTGCTATATTTTTTCTAGAAATTAAATGTTTCCAGCTAGAAAATATGAAATCACTATGTATGGATCTGCTAAATGACCTTAACTCATTCCCCGATCTTGATAAAAAGATGAAGTCTTTTCTCGAGAAGCTAGAATCAGCTGAACAGGAGCATTTCGACCAATGGTTTGTCCAATTTTTAAAACTATCATCTTAAATAACACAAGTATGAGGAAGAAAAACTATGATCTTTGTTTGTATGAAAACAGCATCATATTCAACAAGCATACCCGGCAAGTCTTATGGTGCTTTAACTAGTAATATATTTTTAATAGCTCTTTCTATGTATATATAATTATTTAAAACTGGAATTTATAATATCCGTGAGTTTATCAGTTTTTTCCCATTGTTTTAAATACTTCGAAGATTTTTCTGCTCTACATAATAGCTAGTGCTTTCATGGAAATTACCGTATCATTAACAAATGCATCAGTCTGTAATGAGGAGAAAGTTACAAATAATTACACTGGTTTCTGAAGTTCTTAGTTCCTAATTATATGCAACAATTTGTGATAAATATTAATTCACCAAACGCATGTGAAGGAAGAGATTCCCGCCAACATTTTAAATAAAGTTTTGAAGGTTTTGAAACAAATAAAGCTGGGTTTAAGCTGCCTACCTAGATTAAAAACAATTGAAACATAAAGAAAATTTAAAGAAGATTTAACATTTCCACTTTTGCATCTACACATCTCTGGTAATAAAGCATATCCAGTGAGTTTTGTTTTTAAACAGAATATATAAGATTCACCTTAAAAATTATTTTATCAGGTGTCGAGAAACAATTTTATTGATTGATGACCCTAATGACTCGATTGCTCTGGAAACAAAAGGAAAAATAATGATTCTGGAACAGAAAAGAGGCACTCTTAATGTTAACTATAGCGATCGCTTGCTGAAGCTTCTGAAAGAGGTAAGGTGAAGGGTGAAATGCAAATTCCAAGAAGTGAAAAACAATAGCGAAAATTAGAAGAGATAAATATTAATAGTTTTCCAGGTGCGCCAATTAGCTAGCCTAGGAATGAACATTCCAACAAAGATTGTCAACTGTGCGAAAAACGGGGAAAATTTTTATCGCTTCGGAGTGACGCTGAAGCAGATTGCTCATTTCTACAATACCATCGACCAGCAGATGTTGCCATGTCAGCAGGTAACGATTTCTTCTCTTCATTATTATTGTTTAGGTCTTCATTATTTTAACATATCAATGAAGACCAATAAGATGTTATTAAATAAACTTTATTCCAAGGCTCTAATGCTCGGAGAAGCTGTAGCATTTGAGCGTCTTGTAATACCAAAAAAAACTGAGGATTCGGCCATATCAAAAGTTACCTGGGAGAATCCTAAAGAGTTGGAAGACTTTATCGTTAAACTACAAGCCGCTTCTGATCGATTAGCTAGTCATAACAGGTCCAATCTGTTTTTGTTACTTTGACTCTGTATTGTGCAATTATTGGGTCACAAAAGATAACTTCATAGGATCATGCTATAAAGAACTGCTGTTATTGATTTTAATAGAGGTTTTATCATTATATCTCTCATTTGTGGTTTATAGGAGACTGCGCAATGTCCACTCTGAAATAGTGCAAATGGTTCTTGAATTAGTAAATTTGGATGTTTTCAAGGATGTTAACAAATGGAAAGAAATTCTTACACAAATTAGATCGAAGGTAGTTCTCATATAACTTCAAATGATATCATTTTACTTGTTAACAGTAGAATATGTACTACATTTTATTTATATTATTATTAAGATAGCGGAAGAAGAGCTAGGCCATGGTGCGTCGAAAGCAAATATGAGACCCTGGCTTATTCACTGGGATAGGCAGCTATACAAGGTAAGTGTGCATTTATACTTCTGCATCTAATCATTTAATTAGTTTTTTTAATAGTATTTATAACTTTCTAACGGTGAACTAACTTTAACTAGTCAATGAATATTAATTTTTTGTCTCACGAATAAAACGACATCAAATCTGACGCTATGACCGAAGATGTTGGATCAAGCAAAGCAATTGATCAAATAATGTCGCTTCTATAAGGCTTTGGTTCTTAGTAACTATTGAAAAGGGAAGACGCTTAAATGATAACTGCCTCATTCTGCACAGAGTTATGCATCATTCCAGAAACAACGCACTATCTATACTAAATTGATTGGAATTTTCCTAAACAGTAATTAATTACTGAAAAGTATATTAGTGATTTTTAATTAAGAGCTAGGTGAAGTGCTTATCGAATAGTATTTTCAGATTAGAATCAGAATGGATAATTCTAACCTCTAAGGTATTGGTATTATACTAATATCGTAAGGTACTATAACCAACTAGATATTAACTTGTAGAAAATACGATTGAAATATAAGGCATAATTCGCCTAACAAAGTTGGCTGTACCAAAATTCTCAAAAATGGAGACATACGGAGCAAAAGTTAATTCTAGCATAAATCATAAAACATTATTATCTATAAGAAGACCACATGATTTCATATAGGCCCTCCAACTACAGTATCAGTGGGGCATAGAGAGTTTCCATACACAACTTCCATTGATTCAGGTACAACTTGTATTTGTGTGAGTTCAAGCATTTACTTTTCATTTGCCTACCTACGAAAAATATTGATTTAAAAATTTGACGACTCTTATTCTAGCCAACAAAAATTAGATCTCCGACCGCCTATTGAAGAAATTCGAGCAAAGTACTATAAAGAAATGCGAAAGTTCCTAAGTATACCAGAAAAATTCAAAGGCGTTCAAGAGGGCGACCAGGTAAATCGTATTATATAGATGCTTAATGAGGATAAAAGTAATTATGGTCTTAATCACCTAAGTTGATACTAAAAACTTTAGATTTTTTAAACGTTTCAAATATGAATTTATAGGTGTCGAAGTTTTTCTCTCCAATGCTAGAGCGGAACGCAATGCGTTTCTCATCTTTATACGTTAAAGCTGAGGAACTCCTCAAAAGAGTGGAAAAAGTTGACTCTCAATTTGCGGTGGGAATTTTAGAAAATTTATAAGCAATAAAAGAAACCTATTTCTTATAAAAATCATACGAATCGAATAATACGCATTCGAGGGACCGAATTGCTCGTACAATATCCAAGGCTAAGCGCACTTTGGAGACCAACACAAAACTTTACTCAAATTATCGAAGTTGGACATAACCAAAAGTAACCAGTTGGATGGATTCCCATTTACTGCTGCGGCGTATGCCACGCTGGTTACGCTTTGTTTAACTATTGAAGGGGCATAGAATTTATTTGAAATGTTGCGTACAATAGTTATTGTGGAGTTAAGAATTTCGTTTTTTAAGAAAATGTTTATTTCGAGAATGGATTTTTAGCTAAACTGGACGCGAAAATTTATTTTAATCAAGAACGCGACTTACATCTAATAGTAAAAAAAACATTAGAGAAATACAAGAGAGGTAAAGTTATCACGTAACGGATGGGAAAACTACCATCTCTTGTATCACCTGTTTGACACAACTCCGCTACTCACAAATTATAATACCAAATTTAACCAATATTTTTACCTCGATAATTAAAAGTATAAAATTTGTAAGTCTGAAATTAAAGGCTAAGAATTGGTATTTAAATATACGAAAAATTACAGCCATGGCTGGTTTTGGCTCAAGTAGATTTGGAAGAGTTAATTGAAGAAAAATTCAACAAGGCGTCTGACTGGGAAAGTCAAATGAAGCTGCTCAAGACAAAGGGAAGGGAGGCAGAAAAATTACCTAAGTAAGAATAATTATGGTTTTTACAGAAGCAAAATGTAAATATTTTTAAGACTACGATAGCTGGCAGTAGTTTTTTTTAACTAGGCCAAATAAATCGTTAGAAAGAGAAGTTAAAACTGCATGAATAACCAAATGAGTTGAGATCTTATCAAAGGAAAATCATTGTTTACAGTGAAATTCGGTTCGAATGTATTATTGTGAACACGACGGGAGCAAAGTCGGCAATAGATGAACTGCTTCAGCGATTGTTTGATACCCTCACTTGGACACTTCGACTGAACATTACAACAAAATTGCAGAGCATACAGCAATTCCTCACCCAAGTGTGTTGTCATCTTCACAAAAATAATTTTGCCATTTTGTCTTCAAAGTTATTAATATCTGTAGCTCGTTATTGCGATGTGGGAAATTTTCGTAAGTCAAAGAAACGGTTGAATGTGGTTAGTAGTGGGAGATGCACCATTACTACAGATAGTTCATTGATTTTGTCAATATTTGTCGTTATTATGCAATTATTGAGGTCACATCAATATGAAAATAAAATTTTTTGGAAACATTACTATTTACATTATCATTTTACGCTACAGGCAATTGACGTTCTCAATTCGCGACCTCAGTCTATTGATGAAATTGCAGAAGCAAATGCAAAACATAACGAATATGGAAAAACTAATAAAGAGGTAAAAACCAATAATCTTTCTTCTCACACTTAAATTGAATTTGCTTCGTGCTCTAGTTCAAGACTATGTGGTCCCTACTTGAAGACCAGCATACTTTACTTCGTTCCGTAGCCGGTAGTGGAGTAGAACAAATGACATCTATCGGACGCCAATGGGAGAGATTCGAAGTGATGCTCGACAGTCACCAGATGATGATTAAAGAACAGGCGAGCATTTTTTTACAATATGAATGAATATGGACCGACGTTTTCTCACCATATGTATAGTTTCTTCCTCAGGACTTAATTCTAAATCACATATTTTAAAGAAAAAACAAATCTACAATTGAAAATTTTCTGTCTACATCAGTCTGCAATGAATTTATGTGTCACATTTAGGTTGAACTGCTCAAAAATAATGTGGATATAAGAGTGAAACTACTCAGTGAGGAAGCAGAGAAAATGTTTGCTCGTTGGAATCAATTTAAACCCAAGAGCGAAGCACTCCAAGGAGATAGGTGAGAGAGAAAAAGTATAGGAAATCAAAAGAAAAAATGAGAGGTTTATAAATAAATGATTCAGAGAGACTATGCGGAAAGCGATGGAGTTTATAAAGGAGAAACGTATACAATTCGATGAATTAGCTGCCCAGAGAGTGAAACTCGAGTAGGTATTTAATCCGTTTGAAACATCTAATTTTAAAGGAACGAAATATTATATTTTCAGTTGATAGAAACAATTTAATTACTCAATTTTCAAATTAAAAATTAATGGAAAATATTATGTACATGTTACACAACATGAGTAGAGAGAAAAATCATGGTTTAATTTGTTCAGAAAGGAGTGCGATCAATTCGATGTGCCGAAGCATGAACTTCCAATAATGGATGAATTAGAAAAAGATATTGAAAATTATGAAGTTTGTAATTTATTTCGTATTAATACATTTTATCTAATTATCGAATTTCAAAATACATTGTCATAGAATAACTGGTTGATCTACGAGCAGTTTAATACTGAACTGGAGACGTTAGCAGGCGAGGAATGGATAGTGTTCAGGTGGGTGCTCCTATTTGAACATCTACCTTCTGTCCACAAATGATGGCACACTTTGCCTTTGTTTTCCCCGTTGTTAATTATTATATTAATCTAGTTTTTCAGACCTAAGCTATCGTAGTCTCGGCAAAAGCCACTATTAATTTCGTCTGAATTCTTAAAAAATGGCATTTGCTGCGTCCTATTTTACTAAGGACGAAAATAAGGCGAATAATATTCGAAACAGACAAGTAGTAGTCAGGACAACTGCCTTCTCTATTAATAACTACACAAATTAGTTCTAGTACACTGCCTTTAAACACCTCCTCGATTTCGTCTCACACTTTTTCTACGGCGAATTGGAGATCTTCGACGGTGTCACATTTGGGGTTCCCAGAATAACTTCGATGTATGAGGATCATCCAAAACTTCTTCGTGTCTGTTAAGTCCGAGAGCGTAAAGACCAGTAGATGATTTAGGAATTATTGTTGTTCAGTCGAGTCTTAGTGCTTGGACTGGCGTCGATGGCGACATGGTTTTGTTGGGAGGCAAAGAGAACAAATACGGAACAAGGTCTTTACATGCTGCTGATCCTCAGTGTTTCGACGACGCAAATCCCAGGTCTATCACTCAGATAGCCAAACCATAGCACGTTCTCCACCTAAATTGTGAGTTGAAAGGTCACTGTTCCGTGCGCAAATCCCTCTCATACCAATGACATCCATCAGAAGCGTTAAGATTAAATGTCTTCTCATCGCCGAAAGTCACCCAAACTTAAGAAACCGAGGAATTTCTGTAGAAGAAGTATTACTAGTTGATTTGATAGTTGTGTCGACAGAAAAGAAAGCAAAAATAAAGGTGCTATCATTTGCGAACTCAGGGTATATCAAGTATGTGAGATTGATTGGAGATAATTGCGAAGTATGAATTCGTTATTAGAATCAATTTTTATTAATACAAATGAAGGAATATTATTATAGGAGTAAAACTTATCTGTTTGATGAATTTCTGCAAAAGTGGATGGAAAAGTTAAAATCTTCTGCTCAGACACATATGGGTGTTCGACTCACGAAGGACATTGATTCGTTCAGAGTAAGCTTACTTGATATAGTTTAAAAACAAAAAACCGTTTTCAACGTCTTTATAAATTTCTATGGTCTTTTAACAGCTTAATTTTATTATTTAAAGTGACGGCTAAAATATTCAATTGTCGATTTTGTGAAGACACAAATATGGGAGAAATAATTATCGACAAATATTTTAAAATCATGGTTTTCACTAAGTTCTTAAAACGTTGAAATCGTTTTTTATCTACGCTGTGTACCATTTGATCTTAGTCTTAATGCCAATTTTATTAGAAATTACTTTATTAGAACAGGACGAAATTACTGTAAAATAGTAATAGAACACTACATTTTTGTTATTTTGCCGTATAAAAAAAGTGATTTGATTTTCAATCTGTGATGCTTCAGTGCTAGGTTTAGTTGATTCTGCCATGAGGCGCGGTTTTACATAGTTTCATATCAAAACATAAATATTTTACAGTAGACTAATCTTTTCGAGAATAAATATATTGGGGTTTCATCACAAATAAAAAATCCCATTTAAATGGGAAACATAACTATTAAGACTCTCCTAAAGGCCAAACACTGCTTTAAATGATAAATAGTTTGTACACGTAGAGATATGATTCTATCTCTACTGAACACTTCTTTTTGACGGGAATTGTTTTGAAATCAGAAGTTAGTATTTAGGAATTGAGTAGCTGTCTCAAATTCTGTCGTGGAGAGGCTCTCAGTACAGATCACTGGCTTGAAATGTTCCGCCTTTTGCAGCTACCGAGGCATTTACTTTATTTTAAAAATATCTTTTAATTTCATGACTTTTTAAAAGTTTTGTGATTACTCTACTTTAATAGTTATTTAATTTTTTAGAGGCACAACGATAGAAAAATTGAAATTTGGAGATTTTCTGTCTGTGTCTACGAATATCATAGCTAATGTAGATCAATTGAAAACGCTAAATGCCCGTGCTCAAGGTGAGGTGACTATTCGAGAAGCCATTCAAGAGTTGGAATTGTGGGCCGCACAGGTAGTTTTTAAAATCACAAATGTTGTATTTTAAACCTTTTCGGAGATTAAACGATTTACTTTCTAAACAGTTCTCAAATTAATTATTATAGACTGAGTTTACACTAACTTCTTACAAGCACTCGAATGGAAATGAGCTTAAAGTGATAAAAGAGTGGAAAGAATCGATCAACTCGGTTTGATATTTCATTATTTCCCTGTGAAAAACCATAATCATTAATTTATTCACAGTTTAGGTAAAAGACAGTCAGAGCTTACTTCAATCACTTAAAAGCTCTCCTTTTTACACGCAGTTCAGTGACACTACTCGTATCTGGGAGATAAGGTTTATACAACTCTTCAAACATCGGATCTATAATATCGAATCAATCAATATTTACTTTAGGTTGGCTGATTTAGATGTCTACCTTACTACCATGAATGATATCCAACGGAAGTGGATATATTTAGAACCAATCTTTGGTCGAGGTGCTCTACCTGCTGAGGCTACCCGATTTGCTAGGGTTGACAGCGAATTTAGAGCTATTCTTAGTGGTACAGTATGAACCAAATATGAAACTATCTTTCAATGATTTCACTAACATTATTTTATCTTATTAAACTTATTACAATCTTAGATATTTCTCGTGACGCCCGACTTGTGTCTTTATGCAACAGGCAGTCCCTTAAGAAGAGTCTAGAACAAATCGTGGATCAGTTAAACAGATGTCAGAAGGCACTAAATCAGTTTCTCGAGGTAGTAAAAGTGGATTAATATATAAATATAATACAGTGGTGTCATAGCGAACAATCTGCCTGTATATAAATATCTTAATTGCGTAGTTATTAAAATAATACAAATAATATTTTGCTAGGAAAAACGCTCAGCATTCCCTCGTTTTTATTTTCTTGGAGACGACGACTTGCTCGAAATCCTTGGACAATCAACTAATCCAGCTGTTATTCAGGCACATCTCAAAAAATTATTCCAGGTAGACAGTTGATAAATAATAAAAACTAAATAATGGAGGATAAGGTATTTAAGCAAAAAACTATAGTTGCAGGTGTATTCAATAGTAAATTAATTTAGGTAAATGGGTAACCTTTTACAGGGAATTGATAGGGTAGTATTTGGGGAAGGAAACGAGGTCATCTCCGCCATGGTATCGAGTGAAGGCGAACATGTTTCCCTCACTAAGCCAATCCGCATTGTTCCTCAAATAGAGGTTTGTTATGTCAGCACATTTTCAGAATGTTCTTTTGAACAAAATATGCTACATGTTTTCATTAAAACAAATAATATTGACATTAATATTTAAACTAATGACACTACTATTGTTATTTTATTTCAAGTGAATAGTGACAGTTCCTAACTTTAACGATATTAAAAACAAAATTTCATTTTCAATTCATTCTTAATAATTATGTATTTTATTCTCTTAATTTAGCTCTGGCTACAACAGTTATCCGACGAAATGCGTAAAACTCTGAAAAAGCTGACTACAGCAGCGATTCGAGAGGAGAATCTTGACCCATCAAATTATCCGTCACAAGTTCTATGTTTGGCTGAAGAAGTTCGCTTTTGTAGAGAATGCGAGCAGGTATTTGTGATAGTTTAAGTTTGTCTATCTTCTACATGATAATTTTATTTGAAATATTTTTCCTTATGAGCATATATCCCAATTATCTACGATGTCCTGGTTGGGACAAATGGTTAATAATATTGTGTGTGTTGCCGTTACCCTTTGGGATTTAGGCTACTTTAGTGTGCTGTAGTGCTATTTTCTACACAGCCGCTCACTAGGGTTTATTCGGTGTCAACCAACTATCATAAACAGACTTAGGGCTGGGCTGAGCTGTTCCAAGTTTACACAAAGCACAATAAACGAGATATAGATACACACATGTTACAAGTAGGTTAAACTGAACTGAGACAGAAGAAAATAAGGGGTAGAAGGACCATGCAAAGCGGGGGACATATCGGTCTTTCCCTATGTAAAAATGTTTTAATGTTTTGTTATTTTAGATTCTGGACGGCACTAAGGATCTTGCGAAACTAAAGAATACTCTTCAAGAGCAATTGCGAGACTTCACAAACAGCAAAGTTACTGAAAGAGTTTTAGAGTTAAAACTGAAAGCACTAATTCTTGATCTTATTCATCATGTAGATGTTGTGGATCAACTAATCGCAAATAAGGCATCGTTAGTACATAATTCACTTTTCTTTCTTTAAGAAAGTTATATGTAGAGAACTGTTTTTCTATATTTCCTTTCCCGGAAGTTTCAGTTCAACAAGCTGTTGGACATGGCAGCGACAACTGCGTTTCTATCTTGTTGATGATGCCATCATTGTTCGCCAAGTGAATAGTGAATTTAATTACACCTACGAGTATCAGGTCAGTTTTTCCAAAGGTCTTAACATTAATTTAATATTTGAAGGGACTGTCTAATAATAATATCTTTCAGAAACAGTGTTTTAAAATATATAAATAATGGGTGATGATAAAATTTAATTTTGAGTGTTGTAGATATTTTTTCTGCTATAATGCATTTACAGGGAAATACAGCAAAGCTCGTTCACACTCCGCTGACTGACAAGTGCTACCTTACACTCACTCAAGGTAACTCACTTAGTGAAAGTATGACTCATTAAATCTCCATCCTGACGTGAAGTAGAAGTACTCAGTGGCAGCGTCCAAAAAATACACCAACCCATTAACACTTTATTATATTATATAGCTAATCATTGAAACTTGTAATACATATTTTCATTGTATTTTTATTGGTTTCAGCAATGTACATGGGTCTTGGTGGGAATCCTTATGGGCCAGCAGGAACAGGAAAAACTGAATCTGTAAAAGTGATTTTCAGTTGTAGCATTATATTACAAATAATTTAGTTTTCAAGGGGATTTAATATTTCATTACTAGAGATAGAATAGCATAATTTCATAATAATCAAACAATTTTGTAGGCGCTTGCAACTCTATTTGGTCGGCAAGTGCTGGTTTTTAATTGTGATGAAGGAATAGACGTACACTCAATGAGGTAGATTTTCGTTCTTGGAATTAAAAACAACAAGAAGTGGTTTTGTAGAAAGACGTCTTTTATTTGATTGAAAACAGTGACATCATTTGTAACCACTTTTTTCAGCCGCATTTTTGTGGGTATCGTTCAGTGTGGTGCCTGGGGATGTTTCGATGAATTCAACAGATTAGATCAGGTGACATTCGAATTCACTTTTGATGACTTTTAGGTACTTACTATCAAGAAACTATTAATATACATATATGTAAATCTTTAATTAAATTTATAGATAATAAGTTTTTTGAGTTACTTTAGTTTCTGGTATTCTCAGTTAGAAGTTTTTAAAAGTTTTCGAATGTAGCTCGAGAGACAAAAATAGCAAAATGTTGTTTTTATATTGTTCAATGGAATAACTGTAGAAAATATCGTATTAAAGTGGTTTTTGCATAATTAGAAAATTCAGTAAAAATAAAAATATAAAAACGACAATTTTTCAGACTGTACTCTCTGCAGTTTCAATGCAAATTCAAACAATCCAGGACGCAATAAAGTCAAGGAGTGGTCGTTGTACTCTAGGGATCAGCAATGTATGAAGTATAAAAGAACAAAAAACCTACACAAAATAAAATTTACCGTGTTTCAACATTTGAAATTTCTTCTAAAATATTGTTTTAGGTGGCAGTGGATCCAAATTCAGCTATTTTTATCACGTTAAATCCTGCTGGCAAAGGATATGGTGGACGACAAAAAATGCCTGATAATCTTAAGCAACTTTTTCGCCCAGTGGTTATGTCTGTCCCGGATAATGAAATCATAGCAGAGACAATCCTATATAGCGAGGGATTTCGGGATGCTAAGGTCCTTGCCCGAAAAGTCGTTACAATTTTCCAGCTAAGCAAGTGTGTAAAACTTTTTCGATTATTAGCTGCTTAGAAATAAGCGAATTAGAAGAGTAGGACTAAACTGATGTTCTAAAAGCACTGTCCTGTATAGGGAAATGCTGTCTGCTCAACAGCACTATGACTGGGGTCTCAGAGCTCTGAAGGTTGTACTTCGCGGCTGCGGCGATTTGAGAGCTGCTGATCGTGAAGCCAATGAAACACAGATAGTTGTGCAGGTTTCACCACTTACCATACTCTAATTAAATTAAATTTTATATTTATACTATTTCATTTATTTATTTCTATTTTATTAGATTTTATACTGGTCAAAAACGTCTAAGATTTTAGCACATTAAAAAATGCTTGCCTTATTTTCCGATAATTATTTTCCAAATATTAATATGCTTATTATAATGTTCCAGGCTCTTCTTCTCAATACCCTTTCAAAACTGACTTCCTCAGATTCAAAGCGTTTTTATGTTCTCATTGATGATGTGTTTTCCTCTGCCAATAAGGAGATGGCTAAGGTAAACTGCTACATTAATTTATATTGTCCCAAAAATATTTGTTAATACATTTTTAAATTTAGTTTGGAGACCTTATTGATCCTCTTGAAAAAGCGTCTACTGAAATGAATATTAAATTGACGGATAAACAGGTGACGAGATCTTCAATTATAATTTAAAAACAATTAAATACTGGCTATTTTGCTAATTGATTATACGATTATCGTATTTTATAATTACATTAATAAATACTAGTTTAAAGTTTATTTTTAGCTGCAAAAAGTTTTCCAACTGTATGAACAACTACGTCAGAGGATGGGTGTTGTCGTGGTTGGGCCGTCAGGCTCAGGGAAATCTACCATTTGGAAAGTCCTCAAACGGGCTCTACTTATCAATGATACAAAACTCAATGTTCTCTCATTCAACCCAAAATCCATGAATAGAACAAAGGTAATATAATTTCTTTTTAAGTCGACAAGATAGGTTTTTAGACGAATAAAATAAAGGCTTATCTATGTTCTAAATATTGCTTTTTTAAATTCAGCTGTTGGGTAACATGGATATGGACACTCGAGAATGGTCAGATGGAGTGTTGACAATGGCTTCTAGAGAAGTTAATATTAATTTTAATTATTCCAAGATAATCAAAAACTATCTAATACAATTATGAAGATCAAAGAAAATACTCTATATCATAAAATGTAATTTATTTGAAAGAGAGTTGTGTTTTTAGTTATCAGTGTTTATTTAGGTTATAAAAGACACTTCAGTGCATACGTGGATAGTATGTGATGGAGACATCGATCCTGAATGGATTGAAGCACTCAACTCAGTTCTTGATGATAACCGCCTGGTGCGACAAAATTCGATTTTTTATTCCTTGTAAATCTAAACAGGCGGAATAATAGATTTCGCGCCTTTACAGTGGTGCTGTTTTATTAATGGTTGTCCTTCAAGTCAACTCATTATTATTATTATCTTTAGTCAGATATCTGATCTCATTTCCTGTAGCATTTATCGATTTAATTATCAGTTAACAATGCCGTCTGGCGAGCGAATACAGTTTGGAAGCAATGTGAATTTTCTGTTCGAAACTGATTCTCTTCAATATGCCTCACCAGCTACCGTATCCCGAATGGGCATGATATACATTAGGTTAGCTATTATAAATTATAAATTTTCCGGCTTTAGGTTATTTGAATTTTCAGTGAGGAAGATGTTTCTCCCAGTGAAGTCATTTCGCAGTGGTTAAAGACTGGATCGGATGATGAGCATCCAGAATTGTCATCGTGGATTGAGGAACATTTCCAGAGGTATATTTGAATAACATTGACTAAAATAGCAATCTTTAGTGTCTATTGGCTATTTGATAAATATATGCAATTCAGATGCTTAGATTGGGTAGAATCGAAGAGAGTTGTAGGAGGGATTTCTCGCATAGCCATGGTTCAGAATGGCCTAAGCCATCTCAGGTATAACAGTATAATTTTGAAAGGTTAGATAGTGAATATAAATTAAAATATTTTCAGAGGGTGTAAATCAAAATTGCAATTTCTGGTGGGACTCTACCGTGGTTTCGCTTCTCTAATTGATGAAGAGAGAAAGCGAGACTTAGCAAATGATGTTGTTTTTCAAGGTAATGTTTAGACTGTGGCACTAAAAGCAAATTAATGATTAAAACTAAATTAGCATATTATACCAATATATACAATTGTTAACGAATTCCTATTCATATTTTAGTTAAAATTACATCAAATAGTCTCCATAGCTACCGAATTTAAATATGAATTAAGTATCATTATTTTCCTTTAAATGAAAACACAAATTGCTAACATTACAAGTATAACTGTTTAGTTGATCTATTAAATATTAAATATTTCAGGAATGACTATTCCTGACTCCCAACATCCTGATCTGATCTACTGGGATCAGAGAAATGACTACTTGATGAGTTACACAGACGATGTAGGATTGGCTCTAAAGTTGGATGAGATTCAAGCGGAAACTAGACCATATATTTTAACTGCTACCGCACAGGGTTCTAAAGATGTGGTGAGGAAGTAAAACAACTCATATATTTTCCACTTTACTTCACTTTTTATGACATTTATTCTTTCACGGTGAAATCTGTTTTTTTGATGGACATCTAGTTGAGTGCAGCAAATTTCTGATGAAGTAGTACGCGTCAAATATATCGCTGAAAATACAAGTAATTAATATATTTTACAGCAATGATTAGTATTAATCATATTTTATTAGGTATCCTCTTGGCTTTCAATGGATAATCGGCAATCTTTTATCGTAGTCGGACCAGATGGCTGTGGGAAGGAAGAACTGCTGAAGCACTGTTTCGAGCAGGACACCAGTAGCCAAGTAGCAGTTGTTCACTGCAGTGCACAGAGCAGGTGAAAGCCAATCTCTTTCTCAAAGTCTTCACATCTAATGTTTTGCCATTTATTCTACTCTTCATGGTATTTATATTGTTTATTTAATGGATTTACATCTTTTCTCAATAATTACAAATATAATAGTCCCTATTAGGTCTTGCATTTTCCTTGCTAATTCAATCATCAGCCTATACTACTGTAATATTATAAATAAAAATGCTTAAAAACTACCATAAGCAATTATATTTCTTTTAGTAGTAAATAGAAAAGACTAAAATACATTCTAAAGCCCGGAAATGATCTACTTTTTCCTACACTTGTAGTGCATCGACAATGTTACACACTCTGCTCCAACACTGTGTTCAAACCAGCAGTGCTTCGGGAAGAGTGCTTCGACCAAAGGATCGAGCCAATCTCATTATTTACTTAAAAAGCATGAATCTCCCATCTCCTGATAAGGTTTTTAAAACATTCATATTTGTATGTTGTGTGAAAAATCTTAACTATCTAGTTTTTATTTTTAACCACTAATTTTAATTACTCAATAATATAATTGCTATGTTGTTTTTACCTAAACTGTTTTGGTATGGTACGAACGAGATGTTAGCTTTCATCCATCAACTATTGACCTACCAAGGCTATTATGATGATAATTTAGAGTGGATTGGAATTGAAAATGTCCAGGTGCGATAGTCTTTAATATTACTATTACTGCTTGATATTTCCTTATTTAATGATTATAAAATATCCTAAATTCCGAAACTCCTTTTCCCACGTAGAATATATGAAAATCGCTCACTGCAGATTGTGGGTTCTATGGCTCCGATGGTGGGAACAAAGATATCGATTCCCACACGACTTGTATCATTGATGAGGACGTACAGTATTGGATATCCTTCACAGCAAAATCTCAACACAATTTACTCAGCGTATTTGATGCCTATTCTTGAGGTGAAATTGAGATAAGTGAAGCAGTACATAAACAGCTGATTAAATAATTAGGCATTGTCTTTTTTTTGGCCAATACTCATTCAGCTTCCATATCGAAAGACATTTAAATTTATAGAATCTAGAGATTACTGTAAGAATTAGCAATACTAGTGACATTATTTCAGCCTTTCCTTCAGTCTTCAGCGAAAGTGGAAGCAATGGCTTCCGTGATGGTCCAACTCTATGATGAAGTCCGAAAGAACTTTAGAGCCACCGACTATGGCCACTATATTTTCACTCCTCGTGACATGACGAAGTGGACATTAGCCATCATGCGGCACGAATTTGGAACAAATGGGAATGGAGTGCAAGAAGCAATTGGCTTTGAAGCAGAGAGAATATTTAGAGACAGGTAAACGAATTTATTTTCTTCATATCATTTGTTTACTTATAACTTTTATTTTCGTTTTTTTTATCCTGAGTTCCTTGTTTCTCTTCAGGCTAGTGGACGAGGATCATCTGCTCAAATTTGACGAGCTTCTTGCATATGTAATGCCATCGGGTATAAATAAGCAAAGTGGTTAGTTTTAATCAAATAAATTTGTGTGTTACAATATAGAACAGTACTTAAAGGTAGTCTCAAAGAAATATAAACCCAATTTTTTTTGATGGTCTTAATTTCAGATTATGTTTTCGTTACAAATATGACTTCAATTCCATCGGGTAAATCAGTGGGAATACCTCTGGTCCTAAGTCTGAGAAAAGACTACACTACACTTCTTCGAAATGCCATCAACAGATATGGTTAAGAATTAAAATTTAAAAAGCTGCTATTTCTAAATATATTTATCGATCACTATAATATAATTAATGAAGTACATGTGATATTACTCCTATGGTAGATCATTTATGATATCATCCACAATAAATTTTTGCAAAGATCATTTGTGATTTTAGAATTCGAGGTGGCTAACTTCTCGCATGTGTTAACCGATGAATTGTGTGAACTCTGTGCGAAGGTTGACCGAGTACTCACTGTTCCTGGTAAAGATGACTACTTCGTTATTAATCTATGAGATATTATCAAAAATTCTCCTTATTAGATATTTATACTGAAATACTGTATAATATTACTTTCTAAATTTCTGTCCCATTTAATTAAAAAGATAGTATATAATAATAATTGTATTTTATTTATAGGAGGCTCGTTACTTCTGGCCGGTAGAGCTGGTCTTGGCCGACGTGAAGTTGTTCGTCTTGTTGCTAATATGCATCAAATGACAGTCTTCAGCCCTAAAATTACACCCAATTATGGACAGAAGCAGTTCAATAATGAACTAAAAAATGTCAGAGATTTTGATTTTTGTTTTCTATTAAATATATTACACTAGTAATTTGATTTCTAGACCATACAAACGGCGATAGCTAATGGAGAGCATTTGGTGTTTTTGCTTGAAGATTATCAGATTCTTCAGCCGTCATTTTTGCAAGCAATAAATAGCCTTTTATCTAGTGGCGAAGTTCCCGGCTTGTTTACTCCTCAGGTAGCAATATAATTGTTTCTAATTTTTTCCTCTCTCATCGCCAAATCTATTTAGGAATTTGACTCTCTAACATCTGCCTTGCATGATCAAGCCAGTCAGGATGCTTATCAGGGACATCTTCAGCAGTATTTTGCCTTTAGTTAGTCTTAAACATGACAATGGCATAAACTGAGTAAAAATGCGAGATAAAACGTTCATTTTAAATAGTCGCCTATTTTCAAAATGTAGGATTTTAGGGGTTCGTTCTCTTGTACACGTAGTACTGCTACTGGATACTGATGGAAAAGACTTCGATATTAAGATAGCATCAAATCCTTCAATTTTTAAGCAGTGTAATATTATTTGGAAGGATGGATGGACAAAAGAAAGTTTAATTCAGGTACTAATAATTATCTTGAAAATATTGTACATTTAAGAGCAAATTAGAATAATTTTAGTAAACATTCAGATACCATGGCTGCTTCTTCAAAAAGAAAATACCACAATTAACGATAGCATTGCTCATTCCTTCAGGTGAGATTGACATTATAAAGTCGAAAATACTGTGGAGAACAGCAACCAATTAGGTGTTGTTGTTTACTACTTAGCCCATAACGTCCTTCAAAGTGGGAGTGTTAGCATTCTGAAGACATGCTTAGAATCGGGATTGGATTTCCAATCTTGCAGATTTCAATTTTTCTTTTTTATGATGATTTTTTCGTCAAAATAGCTTTCCTTAGCTTTGTAGTAGTTAAAATAAGTTTATCTATAATAATGAACCACACAATCTACAGGGTATCCATAGAAAGGAGAAATTTAAAAATTTGCATAACTTTCTTTTAACTCAACTAAACTTGTCGTTTAAAAGTGTGTCTCAAAGCTCAAAGACCTAGCTTTTCGATAGTATTAACTTCATTTGCATATATAGAAAGGTAAAGTATAATTCTAGATTTTGTAAAAACACCAATTTTCGTATTTTTTCGCATATATTTGGTCTCATTTACTCTGAATTTTTACTACTCTTTGAGACACATTTTTAAACGACAACTTTAGTTGAGTTAAAAGAAAGTTATGCAAATTTTTAAATTTCTCCTTTCTATGGATACCCTGTAGATTGTGTGGTTCATTATTATAGATAAACTTATTTTAACTACTACAAAGCTAAGGAAAGCTATTTTGATGAAAAAATCATCATAAAAAAGAAAAATTGAAATCTGCAAGATTGGAAATCCAATCCCGATTCTAAGCATGTCTTCAGAATGCTAACACTCCCACTTTGAAGGACGTTATGGGCTAAGTAGTAAACAACAACACCTAATTGGTTGCTTAAGGTTTTATTACTAATAGTATAAGTGTTTATGATTTACAAAGAAAATTCTGAAAGTTAGTTCAAAAACAAGTAAGTTTGTGTTGCAGTCAACTACAGTCAATGCTACCCACCAGTCTTGTTTCTCCTGTCAAGTACCGAAAGTGTGTCGACAACTATATCAGCATCTTCAGCACAAAGAAGGAAACTATCTACACAAGACTAGAAAGACTTAAGGTTACTCTAAAGCGTCTTTTTTTTTTAAATTTTTCCGAAAAATTTGTGAAATATCTCTATTTTATTATCTATCATATTTTTTTCAGAGTTACATTTAATTATATTAGAATATATCAGGCTGGAGTATCAAAACTTATGGAAGCGCGAGAAGAAGTTGCAAAGATGCAAAAAACAGCTGCAAAAAAGAGTAAACTGTTAGCTGAAAAGCAGGCACAAGCTGATGAAGCTCTTAAGGATATCACACAAAGCATGACGGTTAGCGATAGATAATGCGAGAAAAAAAATTACATTTAAGGAATATCACATCTAAAAGGAAAAATTAATATTTTATTGTTTTTAGGGGGCCGAAGATCAAAAAAATTCTATGCAACAGCTACGTGCAGCCACTGAAGAAGAAAACGAGAAGATTGAAGCACAAAAAAAAATAATCGAAGAACAATTGCGTGATGTTGAACCGATGCTAAGAGTGAGACACTTATGGATTTGTTTATTATCATTATTCATAATGGGATTCATATTAAATTCCTGTAGATTTTTCTACTTTTATAGGAGGCAAGAGAAGCTGTCGGTTCCATTAAATCGGAGTCCCTATCTGAAATTCGCAGTCTAAGAGCTCCGCCTGAAGCGATCAGGGATATTCTTCAAGCTGTTCTACTGTTCATGGGAATACTTGACACATCGTGGGAAGCAATGCGAAAGTTCGTTTTTAACCTTTATCTTTCTTCAATAGTTTTCCCATCTTTTCTGCTCTATTTTTTGAATTTTTAAATCTTTTCCTTATATATATATATATATCACTATTTCAGATTTCTCTCGAAAAGTAGTGTGAAGGATGAAATTATAAATTTTGACGCCCACAGAATCACAAAGGACGTACACAAAAAGGTCACTGCTCTCGTGAAGGGCAAAGAAGCATCGTTTGATCCAAAGGTGATTAGCTAGAAAAATGCATCTCCCTTGGATGAGTGTCTGGTGTATCAGTTGACTATTTACAGAATGCAAAACGAGCATCTGTGGCTGCAGCGCCGTTAGCGGCCTGGGTTATGGCTAATCTTCAATACTCGGCAATTCTAGAAAAAATCTCTCCTCTTGAGCAAGAGAAAAACGATCTCATAAAGCAAGTATAACGGAACACATTAAGCAAAAACTTTACAATGGTTGATATAGTTTGATTACAAACAATTATCTATTCAATTCAAACAAATCAATTAAATTTACTGTCACCTAATTACTGATATTTTGAATTCAGAAACCTATCCAAAGCTGAAAAACAGATTGATAAGCTGTCCAAGGGACTATTAACAGTTGATGAAAAAGTAACTGAGCTGAAAGCGAAATTCGAACTATTGATGAAAGAAGCAACACAGATTAAAATCGATTTGGATAAGGAGAAGGTAAGTTATTGTAAACCTGTTAATAATAATGTTTATAAATTGTATAAGATGAGACATATCTGTCAAAGATTAATAAATATTATTATTTACATGTATGATAAAAATAAATACGTAATTATGGCTTTCAGGATACTATCGAAATAGCGGGTACTTTAGTAGATCGCTTGGCTGGAGAGTTTAAGAGGTGGCAGGAACAGATGAATAGTCTCAATACGGAAATGGAAAATGTGAGCCATGGGATGTATAGTTAATAAATAATCAAAACTACACTTATAAGATTAAATGATGGAAAACACACACATGATTTGATCTAAATCTTTTAAAAAGTAGCTGTATATAGGTAGAACGATGTTCTCTTGTCACTGCTGCCTTTGTGACCTACCTTTGCGGTTCTTCTGAGAGAATTCGAGGAGATGTTCTTCGACAGTTCCTTCAGCTATTAAATATGGAAAACTTTAATCCAGTCGCTTTTTGCTCCATGGAAACAGAACAGGTATTTTTGATTAACCCAGAAAACAGTATTATATTCACTATACATAACAATGTCCAGTTTAAATACGTTATATAATAATTATATAGATTGTATTAAGATTAGTTCAGCACTTATGTCTCTTTTTTTTGATCCTTGGTAAGTGTATATTCACCGTACATATAAAAATAAAAATAAAATATGTATTTATTCTAGATGAATTGGAAGAACCAAGGTTTGCCATCAGATTCACTGTCTGTGGAAAACGCCGTTGGAATGTTCAATGGCAATCAGACGCCTCTGGTGATAGATCCGACTGGACGAGTTTCCACATTTCTCCATCGATTCATTGAGAAGGCTGAATTATTGAAAGCAGCGCAGAATGACTTATTCACTCAGGTGATGTAACCAATTTTATTTACATCAATTGTTAATTAAGAACGCATAAAAATATAGGACATAATTACCCTTTTCTTTTCTTTTGTTAAAACCACCTATTGTACTTTGATCTTATCTATTTAAAGTATTTCACAAATAAAACCCTGTATTTAAGCCATATTTCACTACTTAAGGTCGAGTTTGGATTACGTTTTGGGAAAACTATCATCATCGATGACATTACCGATATTAACCCTGTTTTCGTCCCTATTTTAAGAAAAGATCTCGCTTCACAAGGACCTAGACAGGCACTTTTTTTTTAAAATTTTTAAGCATCAATTTTTAAGATATAGATATGTACAGTGGATCGTGTACAAAAAGCAATGCCAGGGATGAATACTCAATATTTGCTTATTTAAAAAAAGGATAAGTTAAATATGTTCCAGAGGATAAATTCAACGATTTCCCTTTCGTATTTACAAAATTGACATTCTGAAGGAAGCGTTGGGGGAACAGCAGTCGAGGGCCACTCCTGACATTGCTTCCTTGCTCACGGCCCCCTGTACTACATAAGCGTGTATATATAAGCGATACAGTGAATAAATGAATTACAGGTGATCTCATTTTCTGACAAGGAAGTCGACTACCACCCAGACTTCAAATTATTTTTATGCACAAAAAATGAGTATATTTCCATACCGAACGGAATTCGTTCACTAGTGGCGGAAATCAACTTTACCACAACAAAGAGCGCGCTCACATCACAGGTACAAATAAGTTTAAACTATAATTGGAGAAAAATGATTAGTATTTGGAAAGAAACTTGGAAAAACGGGACCTCGTATTTTTGAGTTTTGAAAAGCTGAAAGTTCAACCTATGACATCGGTGTGATTTGTTTATAGCTGTGCCACAGCTACTTGTTGCTATATAGCAAAGAAAGGGGTGGAATTGATTTTCCGTCTTATTTCTATGAAGAAAATCATTTTTAAAAATGTAATTGGTATTGATGCCATATATGGCAATACTTACAAAACAGCGAACGGCAGAAGTTATACAAGTAGGAAGAAAAATGAAATAAGGGAAATAGGCATCTGTTGTGCAGCATGACTTGTCTTCAATTTCAGCTTCTCGGACTAGCTATCCAACTCGAAAAACCAGAACTAGAGGAGCGATCTAAAGAACTAGCAAGAGACGCCGAAAGTAAGAAGATTGAATTAGAAAAACTCGAACAGCTATTACTTCAGGTAAATAATAATAGCATTTAAATAACATGATTTATGGGATAAATATATTTTAGCAACTAGCGTCTTCAGAGGGAAATCTTCTAGAGAACAAAGTTCTACTCGACTCACTCAATAAATCGAAAGAGAACGCAGAGACTATAAGTAAAAGTATTGAAGAGAGTGAAAATCTCCATAAAGAATTGCACGAGGTTCCTATGATCTTTTTAATATTTTATATGATTCATTAATGCCCTTCTTAAACGATTTCAACAGCCAGAAATAAGTTCTCCTCCTCATTTCAGCAAAGAAATGCGTATCTCTCACTGGCGGAGTTCGCCAGTTCTCTCTATTTTGTTTTCTCCGATCTTCATAAACGTAATCACATGTATAGCTTCAACGTAAATACGATAATTAAGCTATTTAATAAAGTCATAAGAGAATGTAAGGTGAGTACTTTTATCGTCAAAAAACTACTTTAAAGTGATAATTGAGCAATTTTTAATTCTTCTACTTTCCAGGATACTTCTTCATCTCGAGTGGATTCTTTAATGAGATCTCTACAGCTGACAGTGTTTTTCTATATATCCAAATCGCTCTTCAAATCTGATAGGCTTATGTTCGCTCTTAACTTCATTCACGGCACAATGCCCAAGATGTTCCATCCTAACGTATGTTTATATTTTCATAAAATATCCAAGAGACGTAACGTAGAGATATTCAATTATTTAATTCTAAAAATTCAATTTTTTATTTCCGTTCATGATTTTATAGAAAAAAATTTACTAGTATAATTTAATCAATTCCGTTTAAAGTCCTTGACGGTGTTGATCACTCTATTTTAAAGGAATGGGAACTGTTCAGCGGACTTCTAGTGAGTGGACCTAAGGAAGAACAATATACCGTAAAAAGTATACAGTGGATGGATGAGAATCGTCTCCCAGCAGTGACAAAAATACAGGTTACATCTCAAATTTAAGATTACACATATTTTATGTAAAAATAGATAATTATACTTGTAAATTTAGACTCATCTACCAACACTGTTCAACACCTTACAGTTGACTGATCAAGGAACGTGGAGCGAATTTAGCCGAGTGGTTGAATGTGAAAATAGTCTTCCAACTGCAATTGAAAGCAAAATTACTCCGTTTCAGAAAGTAGGGCTACTATAAAATGAGACCTCTATTTTCTTCATTAGTATCCAGGAGGAAATCCTTGTAATTGTACTTTATTTTAGCTTATACTCATACAAGCTGTTCGACCCGATCGACTCTACTCGGCAATGCAGAATTTTGTATCAAACACTTTAAGTTAGTTAAAAATAAGTACATATATTATTTATGATATATCTACAGTGGGGTCGCATGGCGCCCGGCCGACATTGGCCAGAGTAGCAATCGAGTGCTATTTTTCACTCTCTCGTCCGTAACTTCTTTCAAAGAGGAAATTTTGGCGATAAAGCCTTTTTCTGGAAAGTGGAAAGTTTGGCATGCAGAAGATGGGAAATCTGATGCTGATTCCCGCTCCCATTTTAGATTTGCAAAATTCCCACTTTGATAGAAGTTACGTACGAGAGAGCGAAAAATAGCACTCGATTGCTACTCTGGCCAATGTCGGCCGGGCGCTACGCGACCCCACTGTAGATAAAGATTATCTACGTGCAATTTAATTTCTAAATTTAATATTTTATTGTAGATATTCAATCAATCAATCCTCCTCCTTTTGATTTAAAAATTATCCTAGAGGAAAGTACTGCAAAAGAACCTATTTTATTAATCATTGCCAGTGGAGCCGATCCAAGCCAGGTATGTTACAAAATAAAACCTAATATTGTAAACTAAGTGAATATTAATATGTATAAGTTTAGGAACTAGAGGAACTAGCCAAGAAAACAGATAAAATCAGACTTACTTCTATCTCCATGGGACAAGGGCAGGAAGAAGCAGCTGTTCAAGGTTTACGAAGAGCTCTAAAGGAGGGCGAATGGCTCTGTCTCAATAACGTTCATCTTATGATCTCCATAGTCCCCAATATACAAAAGGTAGTTAAAAAAAATTTTTAACGGTACATATTAGTATCGAAATAATATATATATATATATAGGAACTGGCACTCGTAGAACCACACAATTCTTTTCGTCTTTGGATGACAACAGAACCCGATGATAAATTTCCAACAATTCTTTTACAGCAAAGCTTTAAGATAACTTTAGAGCCTCCACCAGGCAAGTTATTGAATATTCGAGAATTTTTTAGAACAATAAAGTAATAGATATAATTATTATCTTTATTAAATTTGGATTTTCATTTTCGATGTATATATAAATAAATATTGAATAAGAAATATTTTTAGGCATTAAAAACAACCTGCTCCGCACTTATGCTCAGATTGAACCTACACGTCGTTCTGTTCTTACAGCACAGAGCATATTTGTACTCGCATGGCTTCATGCTCTTTTACAGGAAAGAAGAACCTTTATTCCACAGGTACACTGTAATTAAAATACTATATTACACATGAAAAATATTTAGAGGTAATAATTAGGTTAACCAAATGACAATTTTCATTTATTTTGAGAAAATTTTGTATTTAGCAACAATTTTCAGGCATGGACGAAATTCTACGAGTTCAGTTCAGCAGATGTACGCGTCGCTCTGATTCTGATAGAACAGCTAACAAAAGACTCACGTTAGTTTAGCATGGCTTCAGAATATGGAAATTAAACAACTGTAGTTCACATTAAACAATCTAAACAATATATTGATTTTTTTTAGTCATCTTTTGCACTAAAATCATCTTCTTATCACTTTTGCTTTTTGACTGATGATATAGTGCACAGCATTTGATACTCTTTATTTTTCTACAAATATCGGATACACATAAAAATAGAAGAAATATTTAATGGTCTGAACTAAATTATTTCTGTAGAAGACAAATTCATCCAATATAAAGTACAATACAAATTTTTAAAAAAAGCACAATAGAAAAATCACAACTTAGAGATATGATTGTTAAGATATTTTATACTAATTAATATCCTTACCTATGCTAATTTGAATAGTATCTCGCCTACTACCTATTTCTCATTAAAACCTCATCGTCAGATCCTGATTGGGAGTTTATCAGAGGACTTCTACAATTTGTGATTTATGGAGGAAGAATTGAAAATTCTTTCGATAATGAAGTTCTAGTTTCTTATCTGAGAACTCTATTTAATAATGACAAAATTACCGGCAATACGGGACAATCACTAGCAAAAGAAGTGGATATTCCAGCATATGACGATGTTAAAGTGGGTTATCAAAACTGAATTTTGTTCGACGTCAACTAAATGGAAAAAAATACCATCATTTCCAGGACTTCTATAATTATGTTTCTAAAGTAATACCTTCTGAAGACGATCCTTCTTTCTTTGGGCTTCCATCCAATATACGATTTTCGTGGCAGCTAACCGAAGCAGAGGACACCATTGCTAGAATGAGAATATCTGGTTAGTCAATGATCTCAATTTATTTTTCTTCTATATGTATTTATTCATTTATTTTAACGAAAAAATTTATTCAAATAAATTAACTTCCTAATTACAATACTTAATGATCATTGTGTGCCAGCCGGTTGTCCACTGTTCTAGTCGATTTGCTTCTGTTCTATCTGGAAATGTGTCACATCTTCTAAACGGAACACTCTAACCATATACGTTTTTCCTAATGGCCCGCTGAAATGAAGTTCCTTGTCCTTCGGTTTCGTAATTAGTATTATAAAAATAGCTTTCTTATGATTTCTTCCTTCTTGCAACTACATACGGAAGTCGATATTTCACAGCTTACAGTATTTAGACATATTTAATCACTTTCCGAAGTCGATGCACATGAAATAATGTATAATATACATTTTAATTACTTTATTCTTCTCCAGCACTTTCGTATTTCTGACGAAATCATTAGCGTCTATAGTTAATCAATTGATTCCTTTCAACAACTTGGAAGTAAGATGGAAGGTTAAGCTTCACAAATCATAAACAGTGACACGTTTGTTAGATTACAAAAAAAGAATAACCAAATAACAACCTAGTCAACATTTATAAAAAGAGTGATAAGGAGCTCCCACCTCAGTTCTGTTCACACTTAAAAATTGCAAGATCCTCTCTCTCTGCACACGATCAGCAAAAAATTCAAAGGACAGCCATTACTTCCCTATGCATATTTTAATTTTATTGTTGTGTCCGAAGGTAAGGTCACACTTTGAAATAGAAATGGGAATAGGCACACTTAATAGCTCCAGTCACTGTGATGCTCTTCTACGCAGTTTGACAGTAAACCGAATACGGAAAGTGCGAGGTTGTGCCAGTAACCTAGAAGTACGTGAAGAACATGCTAGTCAAATATCGCTGTTACGAGACCATTTTCATTATATATTCCAGTATTAATGGTGTTGTCTAATAATAGAAATGTATAGAATTGTTAGATTAATATATCACTATATACTAGAAAATTCCAATGATGATAGATCAGAAATCTATGACTTTTCACGACTATAATGAGAAATTGTCTATAATTATTTGTGTTTAAAAAAAATTTTTGTCTAGTTACATATATTTAATTAATTTTTCTTCTCAGCTTTCTCATCGTCTACAATTTCAAATCGTTCTGCTTGGACAGACGTTGCAAATCCTATTTTGCAGCTGTGGAAAAGACTCTGCCAAGGAGCGGATCTTCACAATAGACAAGTAATTTTCATATTTTTAGTAAAGAATTTATTAAATAAAACACTGCTTCATCTTGAGACATGAAATTTATGAGTAATCATGAGAACAGAAGTCTGATTACCCTAATATGGCGAAGTTTTAGATTCCAACTGCAAAAGATTCCAGTGATCCGATAGTCGAAGTGTTATCCTTAGAATTCATACACGCAATAAAAGTGGTAAGAATTAAATGTGATTGAATAATAAAATAAATAAACTATTTATAAGAAAATATGAAAATATTGTTTAAATATTGCCAGACATCATCCAGGTTCAACATATTCATGCATCACTATCTTCGATTAGCAAAACTGTACGCGGCACAATCCTACCAGATCGATTGGCTACGGAATCAATAAACAGCTTAATTTTGCATCAGGTATAAACAAATAAGTAGTATTTCTGAAGACTAGTATTTTGCATTCAGACCCCCGATAACTGGCAAGATCTTTGGGGAGGACCACGTGATCCGGCCGACTACCTCAGCGCCGTAATCTACAAAGCTAAGGCAACTCAGGAATTACTTTCTCAGGCTGAACAAGGCGATTTTCTCAGGAAACCCGTGAACCTTTCAAAGTTATTTCGTCCACGGACTTTGCTTAACGCTCTGAGACAAATGACAACTAGGTTCATGTTACCATAATCTCAATTTTCTTTACTGTATAATCCATACATATTGAATTAACACATCTTATTATACTTTTTTCAACCCAATCTATGAGACAAAATAATTTCTATCTAAAATTCCTAAATATATATCATAAATTTTCAGTTAAAAAGGATTTTTTCAGGAACAAGAAGTGCTCAATGGACACATTACGCCTTACATCAGCTTGGGATCCATCACTACTATCTGATAGTATTTCTATTAATATTAAAGTACAGAAATTTATTTTAACTTTTAAATATAATCAAATGTATTACGTACGTTTAAACAGTAGATTTATAATTCACAGGGAATCCTTCTCCAAGGTGCACTATTTGATGGACAGCTGAGAGAAACCACCATTAGCAGTCCACCAGTGACAAATGCTCCCGTTCTCACGATGGCCTGGACTCCAATCGTCAGTACACCTGTTTTTAATTTTTTTTTCCTGTAAATTTTTGCTTACATTTTTATCTTTCAGGATTCACCGCAACCGTATCCAGCCAATGAATCTGTCTTTGTCCCCCTTTATGTGGACTCCGATAGGATATCTCTGGTTGCATCCGTTCTTATGCCATGTCGAGATCCTGACAAATGGAACATAGCCGCTGCTGCACTTTTCCTAAAGTAGTAAACACTTCCATCACAATATTTTCTAGGATGAATTTGTGGTCATATTATGGAAGATAGTTAAATGTTAATTCTTAATTAACAACTAGTTGATTTTGAACTCTTATATTTATACAGAATTTTATGCACTCTTATCAGATTGATTATGAAAATAATTATTGTCTCAGTTTTTTCATCTGATCATTTGGATTTACAGGATTATAAAAGTTGTCTACAATTAGGCAGCTTAGCCCTTCTTATCATACAAGTAACGATATTTACAAGTAAATATAGAAACTCTTATTTCAGTTTAAAAAGCAGCAACGACACAGATTCTTTTTGAAGATTTCACTTCAAATAACAGTTTTTTGTAGTATTCTGTGATTTTTCACACATATTAAAGAATATTATATCCGTGTACTAAATACTTTTAAAATACACTTTTCATAGAGAACTGCTGAAATAAGAGTAGCTAAGAATTTGTGAGTGAAAAAATGTACTGATGCGATGGGATTTTGTAACGAGATTAGATTTTAATTTTTGCAAACGACATCTAAACTCACTACCAACAATTTGTTGTTGCCAATTCTTTCATGCCGAAAATTGTGTTAACTACGAAAAATTGTGTGATGTATGCGGAAAAGAACTAAAAACAGCAAATCACCAAAGATCTTGTATTTGGAGATGAAACAGAATTCCTCTAACTATAGATGGGCAGCGGCTAGACGTGTTTGTTGAATAGAAGATTAAGCTTTCTCTGTTTTTGATTTTCTGCTGCTAATCATATCTTTTAAGGGCAATTTTACTTTTCACTTCCGTTTTTCGTTGGAAAGAAAGCAAAACGAACCAAAAGTACAGACGTCTCTAGTTTAAATTCCTGTTCTAAACATTGTTGAAAATAGCTTGTTTTGAGAGTATTTATAGAAAATTCAGTGATATAATTAATATTATCGGTTATGTGGTTTTTTGGGAACGTTTAGATTATTAAAGGTTCTTATGAAAAACTATAGAAAAAATTAATGTAACATATGAGTTGAATAAACATCTAATTATGGTATAAATCTTAGTTGCAAAATAAAGTGAGTTCAGTTAATTTTTCTGTTAAAATCTATATGCATTGTATTTATGTTAGAAGCGAAGTACTTTGTCACTAGGATATTTTGCAGAAGAAAGACTTAATATTTGTTTTTGGGATTTTATTTAAATTAGTATACGCTATAAGACTTTTCCGGTTTGAAGGAACGATCACTTTTGAGTGTCTTGTTGCCATCTCAGGACTAAGAGCCGAAAGTCAGTGGAAGAGTGCATAACAAATATGTACTTTTCATGTCATTGGCGTAGGCTGGATTTTCAAAAAAATTTTAGCAATGACTGAAGGTCATTCTTCACGATTTGTTCCGGAAGAACATTGCGCAGGTTTAAAAGAAAATCAGAAGTGTAGTCGTATTCAAATTAGCCTGGATTATGACAGATGACCATTTAGCTATTTATACCTTGCATCCAATATGTTCAGACATGACTAATATATTTTATATTATTGTTATAATATTTAAGAAACAAATAACTTTCTAAGATAAGATGCGTTTAGTGATTAATGTGGTAGAGTCAGTCACAGATCGCCACCGACATGCATAAAGAGACAAACCTATTCCTAAACAATTATACATATGTAAGTGTAAAAACTCTGCGAGGTTTGGTTGAAAGCAATTTTGCAAAATAATGTTCATATATTCATCAAAGGCGATGTTAAATTTAAATTTAGATTTATTATCTAAACTGGAAAATTGGCAAAACAGTTTTATGTGGTAAAACAATTTAGAGGATTAAGTGCACCGAATGTCTCTACTTATCCTTGACTCTACCGTATCATTATTTTGAATTAGTTTCTTTTGTTCAGCTGAAATCAGTGCATTATGTAGGAAAGTCTTTCATACCATTAAAGTTTTATTTTCTATTTTGGCACTGATATATACACACGTTTAGATTTACTAGTTTTATAAGCCAGGTTACGGTATCTGCTCTATCCTTCTCAAGGCTTCATGTTTCTATAATTATTATAAATTTCATGTTAGGGGATTACAGAAATTAAGTACGGGCAGCGTTTAAAAATACAAAAAGAAAATAGGTTCTTAGACATACTAGTAGTCATTTCTACACATTACATTGAAATTATGTTAAATAGAAGTAGGAAGTAAAATTATCTTCATATCATCGTACTATTCAGTAATTCATAACTAAATACTAGAAATTATCCCGAGATCATCATTATTGCTCTAATATATATGCAAAGAAATATCTAAATTTCTGCAACACAGATGAGATCAAATAGCCGTCACTCTTCACGAAAAATGTTCTAATGGAGTATCGAAATTTTATACTAATTTTTAAAGTGAAAATGCCACTAGCGGCTTTATAACTGTATTTGGGTATACTGTGTTCATCATCTATCCTCTTTTTGTGTCCTCGTTCATCTTGTCGCTAATCAACGAGGGTAGTTCACTCACGTCTTCAATCTAAAAATGAGATTCTTGCTTATTTACACTCTTTAAGCGCTTAGCATCAACGACGTGTTTCGCCTTGCTATATGACACCAGTTCATCTATTTTTTCTTTCACTCCATCTTATCGTTTCATCTACTTACAAAATAATCGGTGTACTCCTTAAGTGTCTCCGTATTGCCGACTCCTGTAAGCACTGCCACACTGGCCCGCAGACCGGCTATTCTTCCCATTTTCAAGTCTGCTATGGTATCTCCCACCATTATGGCTTCCTGAATTGCTTAGTCTGTTTTGCCATAACTTTATTGACATCGTTAAAACCGGAAGTTGAAAAAGACGAAAAAAACAATATTCCAAAACATTTTAATTTGAGATTAACTAAAGATACTATATTTTTCTTTCACTTATAATTGGTAGAAATGGAACACAAAGAATATGAAAGAATGCCTATAATATATAAAGAAGAATAAATAAAGTATCTCGTAGATTAATTTTCTACTAGGAAATAGAGACACTATTCAGAAATCGCTTAGTACAAGTTACTAAGTTCTACTTAATATTTTCTTTCTCTTTTGATTCACATTAGATACTTAAACCTGTGCGTTAATTCCTAATTGACAAACCTTTAGCTCCACTCCGACTCTCTTACAAATTTGCATTGCACAATGAGGGCTTGGCTTTGGAATTATGCCAGGATCGTTACCGCAAACGACATCATCGAGAAATGGCGCAATTCCAAGAATGCGCATCTGACTCTCCGTTGCAGCTCTGAAAATGGAAAATAAAAACTATAGTAAAAAAAGAGAATGAAAATAACCTCATAGTGCAGAAAAATAAAAGAGTAAAGCTTAAATTATTATCGCGCAAATACCTGCTGTCAGCTGTACACAGTGCAATTTTAATGTTCATGGCTTTGAGTTGGCAAAATAGCAGTTGAAGGTCACAGACAGGTGCTGTTTGTCCAGTGCTTGCCTCAGGAACTCCACGCTCTACAATCAGATCAGCATCTACCGATGGGATGCCAAATGACTGTAGAGTAGTGGAGACATCAACTCGAATTCCGGTCAAAGTCTTTTCGGCTAATGCACCCATAGATACCTGAAAATTAGATTAGTTGATTCAGCCATCACAAGACAAAATTTCCATAGGACTTCCTGATTTACGCTCGTTGCTCGAATATTCAAGGAGAATCTTACAAATTGCACGACTATAACACTTTGCTGTTAACTGAAGATAAAAGAAATCAGTGTAAGGTGGAAAATAGAAATAACGATAAGAAAGATAATAAGTGAAAAACTGAAATCTCTGGATATTACCAGTTAAATTGGCACTTTGTTTTTTAGTGGATATTTACTAAATATAGTGTATTATATGTTTAAGTAATTACTTTAATATTTTCTACTGATTTTCGAATGTACTAGATTTTGCCACTTCATTGTCCCATCCCGGTTATAGTCCATCCAGTCTAATCAATCTTTATTGCTCCTAAACTTTTCTCAATTTGCCAAATTTTTCATCTCCTGGTGACGTCATATCTCCCGCGCTCTATTTTTTAGTCAGTCTTAGAATCGAGCCAATTTGAAAAGGAATCCTCGTGGGATCCATTGACGCACGACGGACATGATTCACGTGCTTTGGGTTGAATGGCTTAGAAAACCACGTCACTTCGACCTATCAGTTAGATCTCGATGAAAAACGAAGATGATACCATAGTTTACAAATATAACGTTTCTTAATCGACATAATTAGTCGAAGCCTCTAAGTGCACTTAGAATCATTTAAATCTAAAGTGATCTTTTTTAATTACTCAGCTTTAGTTTGATTGAAATTGCAGTGATATTTTACGCCTCCACTGAATTTGAATGGACTTTGGAGTAATCCAATCCATGACACTTTTTCTGCCATTAGCACCTCATTACCTTGTGAAGGCAGAGACTTATAACAGTGGGAATATTTCATGAAGACTAGCAAAATGTTTTCAATAAAATTGATGATGTGTTGAGGAAATCAGGCTTATTTCATATGTATAAATTATCTTCTATTGGAAATAAAGTGACAATTAAGCCATACCTTTCCTTTGATGGGATCAACTCCTAGCGTCTTGTAGACCGCTGGACCCACAGGGAGACCAGTGGCATTTTCTAATCTAGAGATGATTTTAATATATCGTCTGGTACCGAAATATGGCAAAACCTCAGTCAGTTAAAGATGAAAAATAAATAGATAAAGATTTAATTATAGATTCTTTTTCAAACTCACAGCTGAACCGTATTTGCAGCCCAGGGCAACCACATACGGTGAAAGTCAACTAGAGTCCCATCCTTGTCGAAAATCACCAGTTTTACCCCATTAGAACTCATCTGAAATCCTCTATCTATAAACTGTAGAACAAAATTCGATTATGCTAACAATAACAAGGAAAAGCGCTTAACTGATAATAGAAAGGAGTGGGGATTTCTAGAAAAAATAAATTCACTGACGGTTTAAAATAGCGAAACACTGTTAGGATATAACAACTCTTATGTTGCAAAAGACTGTATGCAAGTTTGAACAAGCTTACGAGAATTGAGAGAAGACTAGCAAAGCAGTCGTGTCAATATGGGATAAAAATTATTGTGGATGGAGAACACAGATAAGGGAAAAAATCCTAAAATAACATTTATTTAACAAACGAAATACATTGCAGATGTGTGTGCATTTACAGTATATTAAATGTCTAAATGTCTTTATGATTGAACAGAAACAAAGAGACAGAAATTTAGATAAACCGGTAAACAAGCGAATTATGTTTATAATCGAAATGAGATAAATTGCAGAGGCTTAGAAGGAGAGGATGAAATGGTTGGTCGAACTAAAATAGGATAATCGGTGAAGAGAAGAACAAAGCATAAAAATCTAAAGTGTAGAATAAGAACGTCCTTTTATCCCGGGCGAACACAAACCTGGCTCGACGTTTTTATCCCATCTTCACTGGGTAGCAAATAGGAGGCTAAAGATAGTCGATGTGTTTTCTTAAAACTGCTATTTATAAGAGTTTCTAAGCTGCGTTACTAAAAATTAGTATTATATGTGAGCACAGGACTGTTAGTGCCACTCGCATTTATGAGTGTTATTAAACTCTAAAATAGTATTTTAGCCATTCAATTTAGCAATGGTGTTTATGGGAAAAAGTGAATTTTATATGAGTAGGAAAATCTAAATTTTATGGGCCTGTTCATCATTTATCAAGAAAATTCGAAATAAGTTTCTATAAAATAAAATAAATTATAGGTGTTCTTTTGTGAACAGTAATGCTGAAGTTGAATATATCATAGAACTAGATGTTGAAATTTGTATTTAATTAGAACCTTTATAAATTGCAGGTATGGGGAAGTGAAGTTTTAAAGTTCTAAGTAATTAACGATGTATCGTGATATGTATCGAATCATCGGCGAGAAAGGCTGAAAAAGAGGACGAAGAGTTAGGTATCACTCAGCATATAGAAAAAATGATCGCAAAAAAAAGAGAGTTGTTTACGAATATTATGGTTATGGTAAATTCTAACTTCATTTTATGCACGTACTATTGGAAAGCAAATAGCCCAACTAGAGATATTTAAATCGTCGGGCAGACTAAGAGCCCTGAATTAGGCTAATACGTCTCGAATATTTGCTACAGAAATGTACTCAAATTATGAAGGTGTTGCTGAGATATGTGAACAATTGTAGACAAAAATGACTTTTTAATCGCAGTACTTTGAACTGTTTTTCTAATAGAACAATAGATATTAATATGACATTAAATTCATGATATGTACGCTACCGGTCAAGGAACAACAACAACAACAACAATGGCATCGTCAACAGCAGTAAAGTAGTTAAGAAGATAGCTAATAAAGGGAGACATATGAAAGAGCTCTCCTTGTATGATTATATCGCACCGAGGAAGTCCGGGGGCGTAGCTACTAAATCAAATTCAGCTTTGCCTTATGCAAGCTGAAAAGCCGTCTCCAATAACTGGGGAATTGGAAAAACATGACGAGCTAAGAATTTGGAATAAACTATAATAATTTAGTATAATAAGCTGATTTGAATTACTTTAAGATATCAGCATGATTACATAGATTAATAGATGATGTTGTCAATTTACGAGAAAATAAAATAGAGAATATATATCTCTCAAACTTAATGCACAAATAAAGTGAGAATAAAATATGACTTTGTTGGATCAGTTTTTTTGTCTTTAAAGCTAAGGCAGAAGCAAAGAATGCAATGTTGAGCTGATAGCCATGAATGGAGCACGTTGTGTTCAGAATAAATATTTCAGCAATTCTTTTCCTTTAAAGAAGAATAAGAAATGAATCGTAAAACACATGTAGGTGGGTTTACTAACGTAGCTAAACAATGTTTGCAAAAGTGAGAACTTCCGTTTGCAAAAAAAGGATTAATTGTTGGTGACCACTCGAACATATTTAGTTAACTAACTACAAATCATCTGTAACCGAGGAAGCTGAAAGCTAAGAAAATTGTATTAGTGAGAATATTATGAGTGTAGTAATACTTTCTGAGTATATCACTGTGCAGAGATCATAATTAGAGGGAATTTATGTGCTTGAATGTGTTCCGAAGAGCGACAAATGATGTGCTTGTTAAGATGACCTTTAGTCCAGAATTAATAATGCCGGTGACTCAGGCATCAGTGCTTTACCCTTGTTAGTATAATAACCGAGGTCTACTCGCTAAGAAATGCTTGGATTGCTAGTACCCTGATTATACGAAGAGCATACAGTCCATACAGAGGACCTCGTTAGTTCCTGTTTTTCTCTTTGCCCGTATTTTATTGGTTTAATCGACTTGATAGAAAATAAAGATAACTCAAACCCTTGATTAATAATCATGAGAAGTGGAAAATAAACACGAGAATGACATCAAGTTGATGATGTGCAAAAATTATCGTCCACGAAGAAATTTGGAGAAGTGCACGAAAAGATTATTCACATCGACGCCTATCGGGAGGTAGCAGATTCATCTTACTGCCCACTGATTGCATGCGGTTAATTAAGGAGTCTGAATAAAAATAAATTGAGCTCTCACGTCTTTAGCTGAATCTAAAAAATTGGTGTCAAAAAAAAACATCGATGAAACAAATGAAGAAATTAACTTGTCCGAAAGTAAAATTAGCTATTATTTAACTAATCGTTGCTGAAAAATGTACTGAAATCTAGACAAGATATATACCATGCATATTGTAGTCATGTTTTTGAAACAAAAGCGAACAAAGTGGCAATTAATGAAAAACAAATGCAATAATGACGTAAGCCTATAAAATGAAGAATCGAAGGTTTCATTTAGCAGCTGGTGGTGTGGTAGTTATCGAGCGAGTGAGAAACGAGAGTATGAAAGGAAAGGGATGAAAATATTGTGAATATGGAAAGGAGAAGGGTGGGAAGAGAGGTTGAAGAAGGGTATAGAAAGAAGAATCAAAAAAGGAAAAGTTGAGGGCGACAGATTCCAACACGTGAACAAAGCAGCACGTCAGAATTTCAAAAGTGAGGTTGCCGTGTTAGTACTCATAATTTAGGCAAAGGAAGTCCGCATCGAGGAAATCCGAACAAGTGTTTTGACGAGCAGCTTGTAGTCAATACGATGACATGCGATACATCGCTGCAAATTGAAGGATTCTCCTCTTGAAAGAACGAAGAGATAATTGGAAGCTGCGAGGACTACTCCAGGAAAGAGGTAATAATATAGCATTAAAAAATATTAACACTATTCAAGAGAGAACTAAAAGCTCAGTATTGAGAAATCGACGATATATCCATAAAACAGTTTATTTAGTGTTACTATGGCAAATGTGTATAACGGACGACCATCAAAATTAGCCCAAAAATATCGGTGCCAAAGAAATCAAGGAGAAAAATTGACAATGAAATCTTGTATTTGATTAAAATTGTATGCTATTATATATATATATATATATATATATATATATATATATATACTAGGGTTGGCATTCGGAAATAAAAAGTCGGGTTAACGGATTATCGGGTTTTCGAAAATTTGGAAAAGCCAGGTAATTCCCGTGATTCGGGAAATCAGGGGTCCCGGGATGCCAACCCTAATATATACTTTAATTTTAAAAATTAACATTCCTAAATACATTGTGCAAATGATTGAGTAGGATGAGATTTTGGTAAAAGCATGATAACATTTTTTGCAAATAATTGCCGTCCTATTTTTTTTCATTAATGAGTTATTATCCTTCCTGTGAATACGCGGCTGATTCTTATTAGTACAAAATGTTATTCAATCTTTTTATATGGGAAGCGTTGGAAGTAATAGGAAAAATGAAAGAAGTGCATCTATTGACAAATGTCGTATATTGTTTTGTTTTAAAAAGGTAATCTCAGTTTAAAGCAGTCACTTGATTCAAAACGTAAAATTAATAAAGTTATTAGTTCAATAAAATGCCTTTAATATGAACATTTCCTCCCAATCAAGTGGATAATGTGGATGATTTGATTCGCAGTGAAAAGAAAGGAAAAGCCCTATCATAAAGAGGTCTGCCATATTTAAGTATAACTGCCAACCAATGTACTTCGCCAAGATCTGATTCTAAAAATTTATTAAACGAAAATGTCAAGATTCTACCCAACCGCTCCCACGGGTATGCATGTCGTTCGTCAAATATTCTTTAACCTCCAGTGCATCTGAAATTTTGAGAGATGGCATATACACCCCGTTATCTAAGAAAGAGACGAATACGGTATTGGATACTTCACTTGGGAGCTAAGTAGAACTCCTTTCCCGTCTTCTACGTATAAATCAGTCTTGTTGGCGTTTTAGAGAGAAATTAGATAGAAATGCATTGCGTAGATACGTAAAAGGGTGAGATGTTTAAAGGGGAATGTTGTGCATTCGTATTCTATTCTCCCCTTTGAAGCTAAGTGGAACGAATTTTCTCATCTAATCATCTAACTGAAATAAGCAAACGCTAGATCTAATAGAACTCGCGTTGTTTGATTAAAAAGTGTTTTTATTCTCTTCTAAGTACAAATTTCTTCAGGCAAGAAGTAATTTAAATATTAATCGAATTCCCTAATTTTTAATTGAGATAGTCTTTAAAGGCTACAAATTTTTAATAGAAAATTGATGGCAATGAACAAAATTAAGAATAATTAATGTCCTAAAAATTAATAAAGTGCACCACAACACTAAATAACAGACGTAATTGATGGATACTATAGTTACTTTGAAGAAAGAAGAAGGAAGAGAGCTGAGATTGAACAAAATATTATTGTTAGTCGTCAAAAAAAGTATTTAGTTTAAGCTGAAATTTATGGTGAAAACGATAAAATTTGTTCGAGAAAGTGCAGGAAGTTTTATTAGCAGATATTTAAATTGTTATTGTATTGTTCGCAAAGCTAATCTCCCGTCTTAAGCTTACTCCTGTTTGTATGGACAAACAATACCATGAATTGAGTAATTTTCCACTTTTATTTTCGTCATTTATATTATGTGGGAATTATAGAACAAGTGATTTGGTGGGTCGATAGGAGTATTTGTCTCCTAATAATTAGGTAGCATTGGAGAAGAATATCGAAAATTACTGAACACTTAACATTATTCTATATTGCGATTCAGGGGCTTGAATGGTTAGTTATGCCACTTTTATAGTTTTGTTAATTTCCCTATATGTAGAATATTGAGAATATAATTAAGAAATATAATAGTAGTCTCACCGAATAGTGCAGGCGTATCAGCAGAAAATTTATAAGCCTTAACATATTTTAAATACTCACAATTATATTCTATGTAGGAATTATCTACGCTTATTGGCAAACGGGTGTAACTAGGACCACAAAATCTTGCACATCCCATAAGCCACCCATTTGATAATACAATCGTCCTATTTCTACCCCAAATGAGAGGAAGCAAAAACGAAATCAACCGAGATCGAAGCATTGAGTTGTATATTCTACTCTCATACAGTTCATTACTGAAATATTGCATTTTATGTACAATTTTATGAAATCTTAACTAAAATAACAAATAAAATAGCAAAATCTTTTAAATTAGAAAAAAAGTTAATATATAAGTGAACAGATGGACAGAATGGGTGAAAATACATGACTACCACAAACTAAAATTGACCAGTATCAATTTGAATAAAAAGAATTTAACAACCAAATAGCTGCTAATTTGATGCTTTCTAAGAACAATTTAGCGACAACTAAATGGAGAGTCATAATGAAATATGAGAAATGATATTTTATCCGGAAGGTCTACTTGTTATAGAACTTCCTGTTGATGTACTGGATAGTGCGTGGAACGTCCAGTACAAGTACTTCATTGAGAACGAATCTTTCGTTTTCATACGAGTCGGACTTTAGAAGATCCTAGAAAAACAAAATTCATTGACTTAATAGTAAAAAAATGAACGTTATGTGAATTTTCAATTGTACTCCATAATATAGTGTTCTTAAAATAACCATGATATATAGGACAAACCTGAAAATTAAGGCTGAAGTTATTAACAACTTCTTTTCCCTCAATAAGAGTGATTTTGAAAATTCCCTTCTTTTCAGTTGATGCTATATCCACTGACAGCTTTGTAATTCTGAATAATAAATGTAAATGGCTAACTATTCCTAATACTAGGCTCAGAACCTCTTATTTCACCTCAACAAACTTCTTGTCTACCTCTTCGCATTCTGATATTCAGGATTCAGCACATCGATCAATACTCCTTTTCTAAATAGTTTATCCGCACTGCTCTTAAACGATTGGATGACATCAAGTGATTGTCTTTTCTTCTGAATCTTTCCCGCCTCCTTGGTATTGGGACGAAAAGAAAGACGTCTAAATAAGACTCATATAATTCTAATTTATAATTCAAAAGACTACGAAGTGATTTTTTCAGAAATTCAAATTGCTCTTAATTAGCCAAGAGTAATTAATTAGTCAAATATATAAGAATATAGGTAAAACCTAGACGTCCTGTTGAGATTCTCGAGACATGTATCGATGTACTCTTCGTAGCGAGACAGTCGCTCATTCAGTTCCTTTCTCTGCGCCTGCAGCTTATTTTGGGTGGCTTCTAAATTCCGTCGTTGCTCTACCTGTTCTTTACGGCGACATATCATTAGGCGTATGTCCTTAATGGTCTAACAATAAAAAATCTGATCTTAATTCTTACGAATTATATTAAATACACCTTTGAATATGACTCTATAAACAGTCTTCATTTAAATAAGAAGACTCTCCACTCATAACTCAAAATTTTACTAGGAATCTTCATATATATATATATATTCTACTCTCCATTAACAATAGACTTTACATTAGCAATATCAGTGACAATGGCTCGGTAGTTATCTTCAGTAGATACCCTTCCATAATTCTTAAGTTCATAGAGAAATCGTCTTATTTCCAACTGTTTCTCGGCAATATTTGCCCTAAAATAATTGTAAAACAAAAAAATAAAAATTTTTTGCAAAAAAAAATTTGAGTGTCATACATGTTTTCAGGATTGTATCTTCTTCTATGTAGTTCTTCCTCATTATTTTCGGCTTTTAAGGATATAAGTTCTACAATATTGGATCCTCTACAGCCACTCATCAATAAATCAACCACATATTTCTTCGTCCTAAATTATTAGAGTTAGAATTTTAGGTGAAATTTCGGAATGACGTGATAAATTTAGTCTAAAGTATACCGAACAAACAGTTCCTGTCCATCGCCCGCTCCCGTCATTTCTATCATCGGATGAAGATGAAGAATGATTGTTTTGTCTGCCTCCATCTCCATTGGGAGACAACTCGACGAAACCAACATGTGCACGCAGTCGGAACTATCGGGAGCCAACTAAATTGCGACTAGTTTCATAAGGATCTAGTGACATCTTAATAGCATTAAAAACTAAAGTAATAGTCAATTGACAGAACTAAAACTGGATGTCAACATCCTTATTTTAGATTAATCAACTTTTGTTTCTTCTAAAGTATGATTATGTAGACAAATAAGACTGGTTTTAATGACTTTAGATTTCATGAAGTAAATTATTTTATTTATGTCTACGAAGTCTTTGCTCCATATTTAGTCAATTTATGTATTTCTTTAATCAATTCGCAGTTAAATTAAAAACAGAATTAAATCTACAAATACTATGCTTTGGCCTCTTCCATAACCAGGAGAATAATGACATCCGAGATACTCATAAGAAACCGTTTCTCACCAAACTCCATTCTTTTATGTTTATGTCAATAACAACAATTAATTCTCTATTAACTTACAACTGTAACATTTTCCTTAAGGTATGTCAATATGCAATTGAGATCCTTTTCCATTAAATTCAACTTTGGTTTATGGGAAGGATCAAACTGAGTGATTTCATTGAATCCATATATATCTTCTAAGCGACAATCCATTGTCTGTTGTGAGATGAATAGCCTGAACACAGGAGCCAACTTATAAACTTACTAGATTGTGTTATTTCACTTTATATTAAAAATATAATAAATATAAAAATACTTCAATTACTTGAACTGTTCATTTATCTTTTGAATTTGTTTGTTCAATGACGTCAAGTACCACTTGGAGTTACCATACTGGAAATTTCTTTTTAAATTTAATGCCATTACTAAGTAATAATAGTCATAATTTATCAAATATTGTTGCTACCCCTTTATTAGCCACAGCGAATCCAACAAACTGAACAATGCATTCCAATAGATGACGAGCATCATCTTCTATTTCCTTGTGAGTGACTCGGAAGAGACTTCGTGGGGATATCAAACTATGATGAAGAAAAACCTTAATACAAATGATTAGATGTACAAAATTAAAATTAATATATACTTTATAGCGAACATAGTGCTATAATTTTTATGTCAATAAATTGGTGGAAGTAGTTGACTATAAACGACACTACTAATCTTAAAAGAAAGCAAAAAAAAGGAAAGACTATATTAAAACTAAAAGATACCTCAAAAACAAATTCATTAACAATCTTTTGTATATCTAATAAAGAAGTCGAAGGTAACTGGCGACGAAGAGTATCTTCTAAGAAGCATGCCAAATACAGAACGGATTTCCTAATAAAAACAAATTTATAAATTTTGTTAATAATAATCAAATATGGAATAACTATTAAAAGTATCGCCACAAATATGTCACAAGACTCACGGAAGTTTGTATTTCTCTACAAGTTCATCGATTATCATTTCACTCCACTTGGCCAAAAAAGTCTTTGAATTTTCGATAATCTATAAAAGCGAGTTAAATTAAAGAAATTATAAGTACAAGCCTATAAAAAAAATATTATACATTTAAATCAAGTCTTTCCAAAATAGCTTTATTTTTTCTTTATTTTATCTAACCCCTAATTTTCAACTTTTAACGAGAGTAATAACAATTATTTCTTAATTACTTAATTAATTAATAAATACACTTTTTCAGTGTTAGTGATTAGTGTAAAATGTTTACATTTTTTCTTAAATATCAGAATTAATAGGAAAATTGATAAAATAAAATAAGCACGCCAGACTGACTTTAGCAACTGTACTGTCCTGAAGAGCCTCATTTGTGTCAGCAGCCTTTTTTCTGCGTATCGACATATAGATGCCATCGGGATTGAGGTTAAAAACTGTAGGATTACTGTCGTCCAACAAGAAAGAATTCAGGGTGTTTGAAATGCCAGAACAAGGATTTGCATTAACTGTCTCGAAAATGCTGAACATGGCTGGTTTTTTATATCATAAATGTCAACTGCAGTATCCTTAGTTCACTTAATGTATTTGTGAAGAGTATTTCATACAGTAATCCTTTTTAATGTATTCCTCTACAATAGTATTTGATGCACTAACTTGCTCATTAGTATGTTCTTCACTGTTTTTACACTAGATGCATCCATTACTTCCTCAATCCTCTTTATCTTTTTCATATCTCTTAAGAGAAGATCGCAAAGTAGGCGAACCTAAAAGAAATTCTAAACAATATGTTATTAGTGCTGAAATTTATTAAGTTAATTTTAAATAAAATTCTACAAACCATCAAGAACTGTTCTCTTTTTTCTGCCAGGAAACCAAACGTCGGTGCAATACAATTGTACAGCACATTAAATTCATCCGATTGAATTTTTTTTCCTTAAAGTAATTTCTTAAAACAATGGAGTTGTAAAAACAAAATAAAATAATGTTGAAATTATACCTTGAATGAGATTAGCAAAATACTGGCTGTCTGTCTGAAGATGAAAGAAGAGTTGCTCGAGGTGCTTCGTGTTGTCGCGTTCTTTTTTTCGCATAGTCGTCGGCCGAAGTACGAATTTGTCAGCGATCTTGTCTTTATGAGCTATTACTTCCTATAATCATATTGGTTCAATATTTAAAATAAATCGAGAGAAAAAAGGACTGGCTATTTATTTGATTTTTCTGATTATGAATATAGTATTAAGTTTAAACGAATATTTTATATTATAGATCTACTATTTAAATTTAAAATACTATCTATTTAATCCATTAAAAAGGAATCAAAGTTAAAATACATTACAAAACACTATTATTATACCTGCAAATTCAGTCTGTTTTTGATAAGAAGCTCAATATTCTCATCCAGCTTGCAGAGTTCGGCGTCCAGCTGTCGGTTAGAAACAATCAGCTGATTGACACGTGTTCTTGACTCTTCAATTTCTAGAACCTATCCATATACTATCATGAATCTAGTACGGTTTTTAGACTATGATTTTTTCATAAAAAATAATGAGCAAACATTCAAATACATTGTTTCAAATTTTTTGTTCAAACCTAATTCCTCAGTTAAATCAATTTCTATATCTTCTAGATGTTCAATAAATCTTCTTAAGAAGTTAAGTTCCGGTGATTCACACTTCCCTGAAAGGCAACTACGACAAAATATGTTTATTTAAGAGTGGTAAAAAAATGTTGTTTCTTACCCATAGGTGATTTGCTAGGTTCGAAAATTATCATCTCTCAGTGTTGAATTTTTACAATAAATTAATAACACTATCTTTGCTACCTACAGAGTTCTTTGTTATCTTTTCTGTTCCGATACTTCCTATAACTGGTCTGAATAGTTCGTATAGCTTCCTCTTCTTTTTGTTGCTGCACATCTCGCTCCTTTCTTCTAAAATAACATTCCTAGTGATTTATTTTCAAACATTTACTATTATTATGAATAATAAACAATGATCTATTCGAATACTATAGCCATACATAATTGTAGAAATATTATTGTTTTAATAATATAACATTTTGCCTTTTGCTTTGAAGGTATCGCCTAAAGATCTTCTGAGATTTTCGTACTCTGCTCTCATTGGTGTAATAGTGACGTTCGAAGTTCTCATTTTCGGTTTTTAAAATGGCCTAGAATTTCTATCCTTCTGCTATAATTATTGTTTTATTTTATTAACTATCATTTTAATACATACCTCAATTTCCTTCCAGTGTAAATATGACTCAGTTTCTGGAACTTCTCTTGAAGTGCTCCGCTTATGATCTATTGTATCAATCCACACTTTGCCTAGGGAAAATTCGTGACAGAACCAAATGTGATGACAGGATTTGCGTGTTTCGATGATATGCTCATCTTCTAGCTGCGAGTGTTCGTTAGAAAGATTGTTCCCACTCTGTACATGCTTAGCTCGTCGTTGTGCTTCAAGAAGAAGCTCATTGACATACCAATGCGATAGCTCTCTTCGAAATACTGTGCAGTTGTTCAGTGAAATCACTGACAGGAGATTTAGTCGAGTGGAGCTATGGTCATTAGAAATCAACGATTTATTTAGTCGGACCACTGAAAAGTTATAAGAGTATTAAAATCAGTACGGTAGTTGATATGCTGGTTATTGTGAAAATGGGTGCAAAATTTGATAACGCACTGGCATCAGCTTCTTGAAATGCTTTTCCGACAAGCACATTTGTCTGTTGTACGACAGTGGTAAGCTCTTTCAGATTACTGATTTTCACTTTGCCCAGCTGGAAATTATAAATACATTAATAGTAACTAAAAATCCACTCGTTCTAATTAGCTTTCGATCATAAATCATTGTATAAATTGGCTACTGTTGGACAAGCAACACCTTTTGCAAATAATAGTCGATGTTCTTCTCGATGAATAAGTCTCCACTCAACTCCCTGATGAGACTCTCAGTAGTAATCTTGTCTCCCTTCTCCACTGCACTATTTAGCTCTAAGACTGAAAATTATGTTTTTTCTATGACACGTTCATTTTTCTATATATTTACACAAGTCGTGATATAAATTGTTACTCAACGCACGTTTCATCTGGTCGGTTGACAAATCATCAATTTCACTTAGTATATTCTGCAAATCATTCTTGCTTAAAAAAAAGTCGTTCGCTGATTTTTGATAGTTGTAGAATAATCTGGAATTTAAAAAGTGCTGCTTCAAAATAAAGATCAATTACTGAACTGGTTAACCAGAATACTGAACTACCTGTTATAGTAAAGTTTAGCATTTTGCGCTCGGATATCCAATTCGAGGATTTGATTCTCCAAGGCTTTCAACGTATGTTCTGATGAGCCGTGCAGTACTGCTAATTTCACCTCAGCAATGGAATTTGCAACTACAATTATTAATTTGAAACAAGTATTTTGTTATTTATATTCTAAGCTTTTTACATACCAGCAATAATTTCCCTGACTTGCTCCCTATTTAAAGGACGTCCCATATTACTCGTCTTCTTCTTTCTAAACATCGATAGATAAAGTTCTAAAGCATATTCACGAGCAGCGTCATCAAGAATATCAAGGAAACGGAGAGGAGAAACCACTTCTGCACTATCTCCAGATATAATTTTATCCAATTCAGAAAGAGCAAATAGATCTAAAATGTATTTTAAATGAACTTTGTTTTTCCATATTTTTGTATTATAATATTATTACGATTAAAAGAGAGATTAAACATACTGTTTGTGTCGATTACCGTATCCTGAATATTCTTTTTAGTTAAGATATTGTTCTTAATATTTTTCTTTTCCAAAGATAGATTTTTGAGGTATTGTATATCCAAGGTTTTCTCCACATAGAGTATACCAGCATCAGAGTGTTGAAGAGTCAATAGGAGCTCGTGTTCGTTCTGAATTCGATGTCCGGATAGAAATTTTGATAATTTAATTTAATTTAGAAAAACAGTTAAAGAAGAGAAAACCATGTGTTACAATAACTAGCCTGTTCATCGATGGCCTTGTTAATATTCATAATGGCAGTGGCTTGTGCTTTTTCGTCGTTTGTCATACGATCTGACAGCATTTCTCCTACTTCACCGAATTCAGGGAGCTTTGAGTCCTTCAGATGCTCTTTCATTTCGTCCATTTCTCCCTCTAAAATAAACTTTGGCTCTTTTCGTCTTTATTGGTTCCACGTTAATATCTCAACGCACTTGTAAATTGTGCTTTTCCCGCTTGATTACGAAGGGGTGGGGCTTTCCGTAATCGATAGAGAAGGGTAGCAAGAGCATATAAACAAAATGTTGTCTTCATATTGCGACCCTCAAACACATCAGTCGTCTCCGGGATGAAAAGCTTAAGAAGCAATGGCCATATAGAGAAATAAAAAAGAATGAAAAAGTGTAAATGTGATAAGTGAGAGGTGAATAGGAGCAATAACGTACTTCTGGGAGTCTTACACTTTCCATTGCTCTTCTCCACTGCATGATGTTGTCCGTGTGTCTATACTGAGGCGTTCTATCGTTTGCAATATATTTTTCCTAGAATAGTCTGTTTTGTACACATATTTCTTTCTAAATGTCATTAAAAATAGTTTTAACTCGTAAAACCATGTCTACCCTAGTGCCAAGTAAGATTTGGTGAATTAAAGATTTATTAACCTGATCAAGATCATAGATGCCCTTTAGTTGAACAATATCTGGTGCAAAAAAATTACTGAGTCTAGCGAGAAGAACACCGTTACGAAAATTGTTTTCTAACTCAGTCACTGAGGGAATCGAATCATCCTCGAGACATTCGGATAACCATCTGTAATGTATATATATATTAGGATTGTTATTCGGGATAGTAAAATCGGGATTTCGGGAAAACGGGATAGGCAAAATATCGGGGAATTTCCCGGTCTTCAGGATTCGAGACCCTCCCGAATAACAACCCTAATATATATGTATATATGAATTGTTATTATATATATCCTATGATTTCATTGTAATCTAAGTTGTAATGCAATTATAAAATATGGTGGAGAAGAAGTAATATGTGGATTTTTACTAAAAATCGAAGGTGTTACATGTTGTTAATTGTGTGCTCTAATAATGCAGTAATACTGATAACCTGCTAGTCTCTATTTATAGCACAAAACACGCTGGATATCACCTATTTTTATACTATCTTATATTTAGTACAAATTAACTCTTCTTATGAGGGATTTGAACTTACTTTCGAACTTCTAACAATCGACAAAGATAATCATATGCCTTTCTGTTTAATCGCCTGTCATCTATATCCTCCACTATCTCCTCGTTCACCATCCCACAATTTGAGTCTACCATTCTAAATTCATAGGCTTATTTCCAAACAGAAACAATTTGGAGATATAAATATGGTTTTAAAGAAAGAGCAAACATGAAGAATAATTGACTCCAAATACTATATCACTTCGGAACCATAACATAATCCATTTAAAATTCACAACATATAGCGAAAAAAACATTTCTAAAATAGGCTAAAATACAAATTGTAACATAGCAGGGACATAAAAAAGCAATAAATTGTCATAGTAAAGTTAAAGGGGATTTGAAAATCTATATGAGCAGAAACCAGAAGTGGGAGTAACACGAAAGGTAATCGACGCTAAAGATGGCGGCTAGTATTTATAAATAGTAAAAACTTTCAATTGCTATTCGATTCCAAGTTCTTTTCAGAATAACTGGCCGATAATTGCTTCTTAGAATGTATCAAGCAAAAAAAGAGTCGCAAGAATTGCTTTCTCATTATTCAAAGAGTAGAATAGCAGCTCGTTAATTTGAGACTTGAATCAGAGAGTAATTTTAGTATTATTAGGCTTGCTTGACATAATAGTATATGCGTGTGAAACTAAAATATAAAGGCATAATGTGAAAGAAAAAATATGAGCTGAATGAGTAGAACAAAAATCATGAGCAACGAAAAAAAAACAATCAGCCAAAGAGTTAAATAAGATAAAATATAGATTTGCATTTATTTTTAAAAGATGATTCATCTCACGTTTATAAAATGCAGAAGACAAACAAATGAGGACTCTTGACGGCCAGATAAGGACTGATAATGGTCCGGTGGTAGGAAGCAAAAATATAGAAGACACCGAATTTAGGGAATGCCGATGTGATAGTATAAGAGAAGTGGAAAAACGAGAAGCAATCAACGTGTGAAGACTGAATGATAAGAATAACGGAAACAATTCCAGAACGATAGGTATTGTTTTCTCGTCTACTGGAAAGCAACACCGTCATTATACGAAAAAGCGACACATGAGTATCAATTGAACAAGGTGCTACGTTAATTATATATTTCGAAGGTCAAATATAACTAAATTTGACGTATATTTGAGAGCAAAGAAGTCTAACACTCAATGACTGTTATATTTTGTTTAAAGGATCCTTTTCAACTATTGAAATATCATTAAAAAGTATTGAAAAATCAACAAATAGATCAGCAGTGCATAAAAATGCAATGGTATGATGTGCACGAAATTATGTGAAAATGATGGTTAAAAAGATAAGATGAGAGGTGTATCTAATGATATGATAAATTTTGATTGACACACATAAAGAAGTTTAAGAAGGGAAAGAGTAGCGATGAGTAAAACCAGTTGAACCAGGAATACCCGACCGTCTGTCCGAAGGAAAAGTTCGTATAAGCCGCGGCGCAAACCTTTGTGCTGCGATCAATGCCATTTCAACGTTGGCGACAACCATTACAAATCAGATTCACTGTGCTATAAAAAATAATGTTTACTCTGGATGTAGACAGGGAAGAGTTCCTCGGAAATCATATCACAACCTTCTAGAATTATGTAATTTTCCACTTATACAAATCCCTTATTTTCTAAACTTTCCGCCTATCCACACATCCATTTATGTATTATTTCTGCATACTTTCCACAGATTTGACCACGCTCACTCGTTGTTGAATGAGACAATGTCACGTCTAATACTCATTTTTCTATATATTACATATATAGTCTCTATTTGATCTAGATTAGACCATTAAGTTTTTCATCAATAGTGAATCTCTCACTAAATGCAGATTTGGATAATTATGCGAGATGAACGCAAATCTTTCAAAAAAATTTGAAAATCGGCACCAAAGACAGACACCTCAGAACCTTTTTGTATTCCCATCTTTAAATTCCAATCAAGTGAGTAACTCAACATTCGAAACAGAAACAACGCTATTAGTATAATAGAGATCAAACCCACACTTTATCAATGCTTTCTTGCCACATTTGGTTGCTAGGGACGACATTACAGCTCCACTCTAATGTACACCCTGCTACTTAATGGTGGCTCATCGTATAAGTCAGGAAAGCTGATGCCAACCATAATCAAGATTGAAAATATGGTGTTGCGAAATCAACAGGACACTAACTTTGATAAAACACATCTTGCCCACAAGTTTACCATTCGGCAGAACGCCCATAATCCCACGTTCTTCAAATGTATGTTTAGCGCACAAATAACAAACTACACAGAAAAGTCGAGATTAGGGTAGTAGATAAACTCATAAAGATTAAGTCATAATTCATTCATTATTCACCGATAATTAAAACTTACAACCGGAACATGCACAAAAGAAAATCAATATGATAAACATATGCTCAAGAAACACTCAAGACTGTAAAACAGAATACTCGTTAAATTGAAAATTCCAATTGAAATTTAGAATACGTAGCGCATTTTCGTAAGATGAAAAACTGGTAGAACATATGATCAGAAAAATCTAGCTTTTAGAAATTATATTGCACTGGGGCATTTTCATTCGAACCATGATCATCTTCAACGCCTTCATCAGCAAAGAAATCAGAGACAATACGATAGGCCAATGTATAAATCTGGAAAATCAAATAACTTTCTGCAATACCAAAAAACTTTGTAATTAATACCTTATCGGACTCAGATTCTTGAAGACGCTCTAAAAGATCTAAACCACTAGCTTCCTCAACAGCATCACGGACTTCATCCATTCTATCTGGATAGCTTAAAAAAAACGCTTACTAGCGATAATTGTGTTATTATTAGCAACGATAGTACTGACCATGTTGCTATATTAGTCAACAGTGTATATAATGTTTCTAGAGCATTATTTAGTAAATCAACATTCGATTGATTTAGTAATCCACACAATGCTGGGATGCCGCCATCTTGCAGGAGACTAATTATCTGATCAGATGTGCCACCTTGTGCTAAATTGGCAACAGCCCATGCAGCCTCAAACTGGCATTTGAAATCACCCTATAAAGGAATGTTGAATTTTTCATTTTTAAACTCGCACACATTACTTGAGTGATATTACTATCAAATGTTATTAAAGCTACTGTTTGTATTTCAACAAAAAATTACCGAACGCAACACTTCAATGATAAGGGGCAAAATTCCAGCATCCAAAACAGCCTGGATCTGTTTTTGTGTTCCAGCAATCACATTCGATACCAACCAACAGCATTCTTTAACGACAGTGGTTGACTTTGCTCGTTCGGACAGTGGAATGATCTCCGTTAGAGTGCCCAGGTCAACAACACACTGCATCAGTTTGCATTAATTATTTATTAAACTATATAAGCTCGGTCTATGCTCCATTAAGAAGAAAGTGAATATACCTGCGTTAGTTCATCATTTCCAGTAGCCATATTTCCAAGAACTCGAAGTGCAGGAGCAACCATAGCATCAGAATCACGTAAGAACTTTATAATATATGGAAGAACACCTACAAAAATTTGTTTTACAGGAAAAACATTTCTAATAATGTGTACTTACCACTAGTTTTTGCTAGCATTATTTGTTCATCAGGTCCGTCCGTTAAATAAGATACGGCCCAACACGCATCCTGGCGCACTTGTTTGTCCTTAAAAAGCACTGGATAATCCTTAACGTAGAAAGACATAATAATGACTATAACAACCCTACCGAGTGAGCAACAAGTTTGGCCAATCCTTTGCTAAGAACAGAGAGAACTTGGAGAGGTGCATGAGGATTCTTGTGTCGACACATATTTGAGAATGCCCAAGCAAGAGTACGAGCAAACGAAACTTCGAGGCTATCAAGACGATTGACCAAATTCATGAGAGCCTCCACGCCATTACACTCTTTAAAATTCCGATACTATATTCCAGTTTCTAGATATGTACTTAAGCTAATAATATTCAAACTAACGAATAACATAGTCTCTAAGCTGTGCCGAATCTCCAGCAATGTTAGCAACAGCCCAAAGAGCTTGCTCAGCTAAAGCCATGCTTTCATTCATAGTTAACACGATCAATGGCGATGTAGCACCAGCTTCTACTGCTGCAACCGTTTGCTCTGAAGTGCCAGAAACAATGTTCGTCAATGCCCAGGCTGCCTCGAAACGAACTTTCTCATCCTATAAAATACTGAATTAGTACACTCGCAAGCACTGACAATGAACTAACTCCTGAATCTAACTATTACATAAATTGGTGAAACTAACCTCAACACTAAGAGCTTGAACTAATGCTGTTAGAAGTCCTGATTTTATTACTTCGTCGACAGGAGGATTCTTTGATTTTGAAAGAGTACGACGCAAAGCCTCGAAGCATGTTCGCATAACCTCCATTGATGGGTTGTTCATTAAAGTATTGACTATCTCTTCATTTGTCATTCGTGCAGTCGGAACTGGAACAAAATGTCCATTAGCTACTTTAATAAGCCTAGATTTAGTGTGACAAACCGGTGCTAGGCTTAGTTTCATGATCAGAGCTGATTTCATCATTATCATCTTCTTCGCACTGAAGATTCCTCCTCTTCATCATCATATCGACCCCTTTTTGCTTGCGGATTTCGACACTACATTCCGTTCTACGTCGTCGCATATCCTAATAAAAATTAATGAACTTTAATTCCAAAATTTTATATTACATAAAGCATGCGCTACACATATTATTAACCTCATGTTTGGCCAAATTTTTATATTGTTTAAGCCTTGCATCACGATCTTCTCCTTCAACTTTCTCGTTAGCCTCGACTAATGTCATATTGCAACTAACCTAAAATATACTGTCTAAACTAACATCTCACTGAGAGTTGTACTATAACAAAATATTTATAACTACGTAAGAATAATTACATCAATGCTATTACATAACTTTCAATCAGTCCTCATGAAACGATAGATAGCAAGCAAGAAAGGAGAATATATAACAAGCAGCAAGGAAAATAGAGAAGTAAAGGAATAAGACCTGTGAAAGGTCACAATATAGCAAGCTACTTTGTCTGCTTTTAAACTGGTAGGGTGGGTTTTATCTAGCGCTCACGAATCTAGAGCTTCATCTTCCCGCGCAAAAATTATTTGAATTACACATATTTTGCGTCAACTACGCACCTTAGAGAAAACTTGTGAAGTAGTTAACTATTTAGTATTTTTAGATTAACTATAATATTTTTTTGAAAGATTGCATTTTTAAAATAGTTACTTAAGTTTTGAAATATAGAATATAGTTGTTCCAGTATATATTTTTACTGAATGTTTAGGGTGATTATCACCAGTATTCATTTTCCAATGGCAAGTAGATATCGGCTATCCGGAATTAATACAAGTGTATTGCTGGTATCGTCCAGGGTGTTCTCTTCTAAGACAAAGGAGATAATTAAACACAATGTACCACCAAGAAAGAAAGTTGGTTCTTCAGATTTTTGTAAAACTTTGAACTTTATTTTATAATGCAGCTGACAAAGCTATATTTACTTTTTTGCTGAAACTGTATTTGGTATATATATATATATATACCATTTGGGATAGCAGTTTGAATGAAATTATTATTATTGGAGTAGAAAGTGCATAGAAAATCAAATTATATATCTATCAAAATCCTCTAAAAACAGCACTGTTCATCGAAAATATGAATTCCTTGTTTTGTTTTGGATCACATAGCTTCAGGAAAATGGAAAGTGCTGGATTCATAATTTACCTGACGACCAGCAATTATGCTCGCTGCGCTAGATCTTGTGAGCACTTTATTTATTTTTGACATTAACTAAATTTTATTTATAAGTTATAGGAGAATAAACTAAAGTTGTTTTTTTAATGTGTGTAGAAATCCTAACCAGTATTATAAAGATGTTTAGGTGAACTGCGCAGTATACGGATGTGGCTTGTCAGCTTCAGGTTCATTGGGTATTCCAAGGTTGGTCGTCAATGATAACGCAGTTACTTCGAAGGAGATTCATAAACCACTTCGAATAAATGGACTTAATATGAGAGACATTCGAAAGGTTTCATCTGGATTTGGATTTTCCTTGTTTGCGTCTAAAGATAAACTTTATGGATCAGGATTAAATAATAGGTATATACTAGTTTATGGGATGCTATTTTTTTGAGTTCTCCATCTAATAATCAAATTCTTTTACATTTTGTTTGCATTAGGCTAGTAATTATTTGCTTTTTTAATTGTATGTGTTATAGGTTTCAAATAACAAGTAATTTACCAGTAGATGGTGTTAATCAAGACTATTATATTAGTATAAAAAGCATAATGCTACCAGGACGTGAGTTGATTTATTATAGTGGTACTGGTTTATGTTCTAATTGCATGTATCCTCATTTTCATTTAATACTTTGAAAATAGTATTTATTTAAACATCATTTATGGTTGCTTTGTTTTTAATAGTTTTGTATCAGCCTGTAAGATTTTATCGATCTCGTCTGGGCGTGCTCATTCACTTATTGCTACTACCTTGGGTGTTTTCGCTTTTGGTGATAATTGTCACGGGCAGTGTGCTCAGGATCCTATATACTTTCCAGAGGTCATAGGGGTTAGTTTTGCGATCTTATATTTATACGTACATCTTAATATGTGAGTGATACTATTGGAAAAGGATAAAAACAATTTATAAACTAGATATACATGTAAAGTATATTTTCAATATCTAGCTTGTTTTTTTTGTCCAAAAAGCACTAGAAATTCCAAAAAATAAATTTCGTTGATATACCTGACGTATACATAAATCTTAAAATCTTCACTCGAAATAGTTCGTTGTAACACCGATTTCACTAATCTTGTATATAATGCTTCAGTTCAAGAAGTAATATAAATTCATTGAATTTAACACTGTTTAGCGTGGAGACTCAGCATTACCCTTAGTGGATATTCCATCTGATTCTGCTGTTAAATCAGTGCACTGCACGCTTGACACTTCATTTGTGCTCACAGAAAGTGGTGAGATCTTCGCATTTGGGCTTAATGAAGATGGCCAATGTGCTAATGGAAAATATGGGATACAATGGAGGCCATCAAAAATAATAGGCTAGTAATCTTAGATCTATACAATATAAATGCATAGAAAGTCGCAACCATGTAATTGATTGTTACTTTCGTCAATGTTATCTCGGCTAAAATTTTGTAATATATTTAGGCGATGCAAGTTTTGAGAAGATTGTACAGATTGAAGGGAGTTCAGATACATTGTTAGCTATCTCTAAATCAGGCGATATGTTTATTTGGGGACAGTGTGAGTATGGACAGGCTGGACAATGTAATGACAATATTCAGGTAAGGATTGTTGGGATTAGAATTATTCGAATAAGGCGTGGTATCTTGATAATGTGGAAGAAATTTTTCTTATAGAACTAAAATTATTTTTAAATTTTGCAAAATTGGTAATTGCATGGATAGAAGAAATTATTTACAGACAGTATTGGTCATTCATCAAAAAAAGATGCTTCAGTACTTACGTTCGTAGTCAATTTAGTAATTTGCAAGTTTTATACTTGTTGAAACATTCCCTTAATTTTATATACATTGAAAACTGAAGCATTAATAGAAGGAGTCTGAAATTTCCATGGTTATTAAAATTTTGTATTTTACTATTGGGATTATATGTTCGCATTATAATTCAGTTACAATATACTAGAGTATAAAAGATGGGCAAGACAATTTTTTTTTTAAATCTTCGTTTAAAATTAACAAAAAATTGTTGTTTGAGAACGTTTTGAAAAGCATATGTATTTGGCCTTTCGACTATTTTTGTCTATTTTCACATGTAGTCGGCTGCATTTATCTCGGTTTTCCACTGACTTAGTAATTGTAATTTGTTGGTGATATATCTCAGTAGGAAATATCGTTATACGTGTCTTTCTTTTGCCGCAGCAAACATCTCCAGTCTTTCTTTGAATTTTCAATATTAATTTGCATCTCTTATGCTAGTTTATTTTATACTTCAAGTTGTTTTGCAATTAGTGGAGATCAATCAAAGTTCAGAATGAGATAATCTTTATTCAACTTCTCTTCTATGATTGTGAATCGTTTTTACAAACGATCAGTTTTTAAGAATATCAAATCTATTAATATTGCGATTGCTTTTAATTACCTTCAGATCGTCTACAGAAAATTTATTTTGTTAAGTTCGAAAATTATAAGACTTATTCTTTTAGCCCGGTCTATAAATCTCACTTATTTCTTTAGAATTCTTGTAAATTTGGAATTTTATATTTACAAGTATCTATAGTTTATTAAATGACATCAAATAGTTTAAAATGTTGGTTTATGGCATACTTGGGTAGTTTAAAAATAGATAACAATTGGGCCTACTCAGTTTTTCTTGAGCAGTCATGCTCAGCTATTAATGGTGAAAATAACAATAGTTTATTATTACTGAATATATTTAGTTGAATAGTTCGCGTCGAATTCCTTTCTCTCTCGGTCGTGTAACTTCAGCAGGAACAACAGCTAATGCCTGTATTGTATGTACAGAGAATGGAGATGTCAGTATCTTTTTTTTGGTAGCATAGTATGAATTGTAGTGCGTCCTATTTATATTTATGTTATTTTTAAAAAAAGATTTAGACTTTCTAGGTTTTTGTGTGGGGTGTCGGACTTATTGGATTAGGTCCAAGGATACAACGACTTGATCGACCAGCTCAGTTGGATCGGACACTATTTGACAATAACAAGGTTAAACTTGAAATCTTCGTATTCTCATTATCTATGCATGTTCTTATGCATGCCTTTCTCAATAGTGAATAAGAATTTTCTAGGTTTCTAAGGTATACGCAGGGAACACTTCTATGGCTGCGATTAATGAACAGGGTAGACTATTTATGTGGGGACAAAACAGGTTTGCGTTGTTTTACTCAGTATTTATGTCCTATGAAAGTTTATGCAAATTCGTAATTAGGTACGGTCTGTTGGGGCTAGGACACGGCAAGGATCAGTTCTTCCCTTTTCAAGTGTATCTTCCAGACGATGTTAAAGAAGTCTCATTAGGTCCTGATCACTTAATATTCATTATAGGTTAATATGATAATATTATTCTTTTGGATAGTTTTTAGGGCTTATTTATCCTGCTTATTTCGTTATGTACCTTATTGTTAGGAAGGCATGGTTATATTGTTGTTATTACATAAGGTATTATTTAAACGTAATCATTAGAGTTGCCTGTACTCACTTATTTTGAATAATAATATTCTTTTACTTCTAAGATCATTTGTTTTCAATGTGTTATAAATATGGAAGACAATTTTTCGTTACTTTGAAATCAACACGGTAACGTTCGATTAGAAATCCTAATTTATTTTTAGAGTATTTCTTTATCCAGTGAATTTTTCTTTGCCTGTCTTATATTTCGGGGTTTTCAATTAGTAATTTTTAGGTTGAAATGGCAAAGTGGAGGTCACCCTCTCAGCACTCATTTTTGAGACTATTGTTAATAAGGAGTCTTATGTGGTAGGAAATGAATAGATTTTTGTTGCAATATGTTGTTTATTTTATAAATGATTTTCTAGCCACTATGTTTACTTCGATGTGTTCGTTGTGTCGTATACTACTTTATTTTATCGCTTTGCAGTGGAATTCTCTCACATGTGATAGTGAGACCTGTTTTGCTGCTTATGACGATTTGAATCAAAGGAGCTATACATTTTTGGAATAAAGAAATTTTCCCAGATGTCTCCTGCAGTTCGTGCGGCTGGACTTGTTGTTTACCGAATGGTTGATCAGGTAGAGTTTCTCCTTCTACAGGCTAGCTATCCGCCCCACCATTGGACTCCACCCAAAGGTACTAAGTATTTTGTTTTTATGTTTGTTGTTCTTATTTTTTTCATACGCCTCGTTTGTTTTACCCTCAATCTTTTTGTTTGCTATACTTTTTACAAATTTTTATATTATTTTATTTTGGATATCGTGAAATTCTAAATTAAATATAAGCTATGCATTAATCACATGCAACGTAGTTTGTTTTTATTTGTAATAATTTTCTTTAGGACACGTGGATCCTGGTGAGAACGAATGGGAAACCGCATTACGAGAAACGAAAGAGGAGGCAGGCATAGATGTAAACCAGTTAAATATCTACGAAGACTGTCACGAGACACTTAGATATGAGGTATATGATTAACTTTAATATACTAGTTGGCATAAAATTTCTTTTAAACAAGATACTAACATAATCCCGTCTTGTTGTAAAGGTTATTAGTGTAGCTATTTTGATGTTTAATAAAGTAATTTATTTCTCGCTCTTATCCTTATTAACATAATTTTATTTATAGGTTAATGGTAAACCAAAAACTGTGAAATATTGGTTAGCACTATTGAAGAATCCCGAGGATGTTCATTTATCTCATGAACACCAAAACTGGAAGTGGGCGGGTTTAGAAGAAGCTGTTAAGATAGCTGAATACGCCGAAATGGGCACGTTATTGCGAAAGTTCAGCAAATACCTGTCTAGTCTGCAGTAAAAAAATTTAAATAAACCTTTTTGTTGTAGCCATTATTTTCAAAGCCAGTTTGGTTTATTGCTTTATAGTACAAATCTAGTGTGGTTGAAATCAGTGATTATAGCCAAACACATGATTTACAATGGTTACCTTCAAATACAGTAAAAGTGCTTAATCAATCTTTAGAAATGAGTAGGTATAATACAGTGAGAGTAGTATGGAAGTGCTCACACTGGCTCACACCTCCCTCCAAATCCCACACTCTCCATAATAGCCTGTTTTACGAATTTCAACAACTTTTAAGGCTAAAATGCCATCAAATCAGGTGCAATATCAACCAGTAAACACTCATCTCAATCTGGGAAACCCTGGCTCAGCCGAATCCTCCTCCATTTCAAATTGAAAAAAGCTCATTTTTCTGGGGAATTTGCAGTCATTATGTATTAAATCAAGCATAATTTCAAGTGTAAATCATCAATATTTGCATAAAAAACCTGGGTCACCCAAATCCCCCTCCTTCCCATAAACTTGAAATTGAAGCAATTTTTGTGAACTTGGATGCTTGCAGCTCTTCTATTGATATGAATGGTTTGTTTTACAAAATGGGAAAAAAATATAAATTATAAAAGTCTTAACATTAAATTTTAATTGCTTGTAAAAGTAATAATAATTTTTCTCCCACACTTATCTATAATCCATACGCGGTGAATTACTTAACCTAATTTTATGTCTACACATAGGACATGAATTATTTTATTTTAGCCAATCAAAAAGACATTTTCCATGAAAGTAATGATTACATTCTAAAATTAATTTATCATCATTTAATATAATATCTAAACAAATGGAACAATTTTGAGGAGCCTTAGACTAATCTTGAATCTAAGCAGAATTTCTAAGGGAAGATGAAGCCAAGACCAAGGAAAATGCCGAATCCGAAGGGCCCATGCATGTTTTATTAATAATAAAAATTATTACAAACACTCAAAGGGGGTGGATTATTAGAGAGAAGATGATTACATTAGAGGTCATACGCAATCCGCAATCACTTCCGTATAAAATTGATGATTACCTATCTTCACACCCGGAGTAACATTTTTCGTCCACTTCGGAGAGCCTTCTTTATCCGGGTTGTTATAGTGATCAGCACCTTTCGTTGGGTCCTCAACTTTGCCGTTTATGACTTTCTTAGCCAGCTCTAAGGCTTTAGCATAAGCTTGTGGTTCATGGATGGGAATGTCGTCTTTGTCTGTCCAGTACTCGAATTGGTATTTTTTGAGAACGACGTCCTTGATCGAGCTCCTGCCTTTTTTGGCGCGATTTTTTATTACATACCCCACCGCTATTTGGCCTAGTTCGATCTCGCCTCGGGCTTCGCCGTAGATGGTCTTCGCCATGTAGACTCATCCTCGTTCATGTCCTTGTTCATTTCCAGTTTTCCAATGGCTAGGGGTCTGAATGGTATTCATTAAGGAACGTGTTCAAACGATCACAATAGAATTATCTTCTCATACATACTGCAAAACCTCTATTAATTGATCAGGGTGAAATATTTTTCAACCTGACGAAAATTGGCAAACCTCAAAAATAAAATCGTAATTTCCTTGGCTGCCTGAAATCTTGAGATAAAATTTTCTTTCTTGACCACCAGTTTTATCCCTTTATCATATAAGCATCATTTTTAAACTTCGAAAATTTTTGGATTTTTAGGTTTACCACATCTATGGGGAAGTGAATTATTAGAAGGGGCTACTTAATAGAGGTTTTACCATAACTTAGTATAGGACAGTTTTTTAATAAGATTTGAAATATTTTTTTCAGAATTTTTAGGCTAAGAAAAATTCGTATCCAATATGGAAGAATGTGAGAATTTGTGCTTGTCTCGTACTGGTTGTACTTGTTTGCCTGCCACGCGGGACTTGTTGTTCTCGTTGAGCACAATCTCAAACTTGGGTAATTAAACCTTTATATATACACATAACAATAATAAATCAACAGTATAACGATAAATATTAGTAACAATGTTAAGGGTCGTAACAGAAGATGCACTCTATAGAAAGATGCGGGGGCTTTTATATCGTTGGGTTTGTTGTGTTCCGCTCTACGTTATCTTCGCGCTTTTTTCAGTAAAATGACATTTAAAGAATAACATACAGCGAGATCATCCTAATGAATTGATGATTCAAGGCATTAAGGAGTTGAAGGGTTGTGAGGATTAAAGGATGGATAGTGAGGAATTCACTATATTGTCTACTATAGACAGGCTTAACAAAGACAACTCTATGTTGTGGCGAGTAGAGAGGTCGACACTAATATGCAGGTGCGCCAAAGTTCTGATACAAATTCCAAGTGCGGCCAAATTAGCATACGTGACGTAGCACTTCACTATGTTAATGTAAGCGTGCTGCTTAAAGCCTCCTTGGACCACGTTTAAAATCTCATTCAATTATCTCGACTCTGAACTGTTATTTAATGTCCAAACTCCTACGCACTACCATCGTCTGCTGCGATCGCTAAGAAGCTCTGTGTCACGAGAATGGCTGTTCAGCGGACTGTGAAACGATATAAGGGGCTTGGTACAGTAAAGGATCGTCCTAGGAGTGGTAGATCCGGGTATGTGAACACCTTTTACGTTAGAAAAGTAGGCAAGAAGAGGATTCTTTGAGATAAAATAAGATCGACCAGGAAGATTGCTTCTGACCTCAATATCAGTCTAACATCAATTAGGAGAATCGTCAAGCATGAACTGGAGTTCTAGTCATATGAGATCCACCGAGTCCATATGCTGACAGAAAAAATGAAGGTCAATCGTTACGAAAAAGCAAGGAAATTCTTAAGTATCATTCGGCAGAGCCACGACTAGAACATTCTTTTCACTGGTAGAAGGAATTTTCACTGTCAACCCAGCATTCAATAGTGAGAACAATAGACAACTTCTTCAACGTGGACACCAGTGGTCTGAGAAGGCATCCATAAATACCAGAAGTCATTTTCCGTCGCCTGTTATGATTTTAGCCGAAATAACTGCATCAGGTAAAGATCCATTGGTATTCGTCGAGGAAAATGTCAAAATTAATGCTAAATATTAGCAAAATGAAATCATATTGAAGGTAGTAGTTTCCTGGGCCTCAAAACATTTCGGATAACAGAATTGGACATTTCAACAGGACTGACCACAAGCTCATGGAGCCAAGACAACTGTTGAGCTCTGCCGGCAGCAGTTTCCAGACTTTTCGGACAAAGGCATTTGGCTATCAAATTCATCTGATATGAATTCCATAGGCTTCGCAATATAGTTCAGCTTGGAAAATTAGCTGGGTAAAACATTCTACAACAATTTTGACGTTCTTAGGGTGGTCTTAGTTGAATCTTGAGACGAAATTAGTCAAGAGGAGCTGCGGCCCAACGTGGGTAACTTCGAGAAGCTTCTACAAGCTTGTGTTACTGGAAAAGGAGAGAACACTGAATATCAAATGAACCAAATTATTGTTTTGTATGGATACATCTTTACGTTAAATGCTGTTTTTACCATTAAATTATGCGACTTGACATCCGCATTAGAACTTTTGGCTCACCTGTACATGCTGCTTAAGGCGAACAGCTCAAAAAGGAACGGTGTATTACGCTAGTAGGAAGTTAGATTTAAGAGAGAGAGAAGCGGGGTAAAAGGGTATAAAAGGACGCACAAGGACGGAGAAAAGAGACTAGCTAGAGATAATCTAATACATATTTATTCCTCATTCATCGCATATTATAATGTCATTATGTTATACGTATAATGTATGTATCTGTGTATTTATATAAGATAAACATATTGTTGTTATTGTGTCTGGTCCTGAGTAAATATAGAGTTATCTACCACCACACCCATTACAGTTATTGGACACAATGCATTAAATTGTTGTCACTGTGTATGCATCGTTAACGATAATTAAAGAGGCATCACTGTTCATTCATCCCACTTTCCCCGGGGAAAAACTTTGAAGTATAGAGAAGCACTGACTTAGCTTGACACTAAGCTTTTACGGCATGTAACTGGCCTCCAGTATAACAAAATATAATCTTTAGACGATAAAAAAGTCTGTTGAAAAACATGGCTCAGGAAAGCGGACACCCGCGGTACTGTTTTCCCAGAAGGTCACCAACTCCTCCCCTCATTCTAAGGAGCGTGTGAAAGTTGTGTTTCGAGATTTACTATTTCTATTCTCGGCATACCAAGAGAATATCATTTTCTGGAATCATTCGGTTCTTTCCGATATTTGTCCGCTTTTTATCCGCAGTACCTAGTAATTCTGCTGCATCCCCCCTTTCTCTTGCTTGGATGATATTTATTGAGTACCAATTTTATTAAATAGATCAAAAATATTTAGATGGCGCTCGTGAAATATGTTGAATCTGATGAGCAGCCTTTCCATTTCTTGATCTTCCGTCAGAATTACAATGTCACATCTTCAGAAAGGTAAGTCTCAAATTGAGTGCAGTTTCGCATAATGCTTCTCATTCGTAGATCACAGTAGGACCAGTCTGAACTATGATTTGATGTTTTTACTTACAGTTAAGTGTCGCTGAACTTCATAAACTGAAACAAGTTCCCAAGGAAGTGAGAGAAATTATTGCGAGGAACGGGAGACACAATTTTTATCATCTCCCCCCGAAAATCCAAATAAGGATTCTCAATGAGGTGAAGTTGTTTTCAAGCCATAGTTTATCGGCTGAAGTTGTCACTGTTAACAACCGGCCGTGGAATACAAATATTTTCCAGACACAGATACAGTCTTCCGACTTTCGCCGCATGAAACTCGTCTCGAAAGATATTAAATATCTAACTAAGAGAGACGGAGGATATTTAACTCAGCAAAGATACACTATTTTCGATATTGTTGGGGTGAATTCAAATTTTCTGCATAAGTATTGCCATTTTGACTAAGTGCATTCAAGCACTCCAAGATTTCACACTCCCTCTGGTGGTTACGTGGTCGACCGTGGTAGCCGTCAATTAGACTTCAACGGTCCCTTAGAAGAGGGGCCAGTATTAACGATTTTTGTCGGATTTTCGCTCACTGGTCTTTTGACATGATCTACATCGATGGGGTATGTGAATTCCCTGGTATTCCCTCGAATATCAGGATTGGGAACGTTTAAGCGTAACGGAATATTTCCAGGTGAATATAACGTGGTATTTCTGCGACCAGCTGCAGAATCTCCGAAGGAAAAAGATTTCCATTAATTCCGTGTCAATTTCGGGGTGTGAGTTCATCGAGATAAAACAGGCGAATGCAATAGATGAGATTCTAAATACCACGCAACTATGTCATATGGATTTATTAGCAGATTGCGTGGAGAAGGACATCTTCTCTTTGTCTTCAGTTAGAAAGTGTGCAATTCAAAACCTATCCTTGGTCGTTAAATATTTGACACATTCAACTGCTGAAACCGCGTATTCTACGTAGACTCGCTGGTGGTCGAAGGTGCTTCCGATTTCAATGGAGATGACATGTACGCTGCATGCAACGTATACCTGTCAATATAAAAATGATGCTTGTCAGAACACGCTCTAAGGACACTTCTAGAGGTGGTCATTGCTTTCATCTGACAGAATGTCTCTCTCTCTCTCTTATCATATTTACATTTAAGTAGTTTTCCTTAAACAGCTGTGTTGATTGTTTTTTGTCTTGTTTTGCGAGTTATCTTTTTTAAGTGAGAAAACAATAATTATCTTATTTCATTCAGGACAAATCGGAATCAAAACGCTACATCGAGACATTTAACTTTCATCTACGGAAAGAAATTGGCGTTGATAGTCTATTGCGTGATGTACCGAATCTCGAAAAGACGGGGGAGGCGGAGTGGCGTTTAATGGACGTGAATGGTAAGATCTTCAATCTCAACATAACTCGAAAGCATTTCTTGTGCTATACACGTCCATATCTTACCCTTCGTTAACTTGAGTAGTCTTTTGCAACTCGTATTGTTGAAACTTTTTGTTCTGTTTTTGCCTATTCTTTACCTGAATTAGCCTGACTGTTTCTATCTCTTGGTCTCAGTTCCGTAAATGTTGTCAAGTTGAATATCCACTGTTTCTTAGTGATCGACACTTTGAACACATGGTTCTGTAGATTGATAAATAAAGGATATCGTTAGACGACTTTGTTGTAGAATTTTCAGGAAACTGTACTTTTTTACTAGTATTTTATTGGTCGCGTGTATCAGCTGTCGTGTTTTGTCTCCTCACACGATCAGGCCGACTGTCCACTGCTAGAAGCTACTTAAACCTCAATGTTGTTGGTGGTCTGTTCTGGAGAGGAAGGATAAATATCCATTCTATGCATTACATCGTTTGGAAAATATCTCAGCAGAATAATGCCCTTTGTTAAAATTAATTGGATAATTAGCTGAATCGTGTTTATGGTATACAACAAAGGTCTTGTGGTTCGATGAAACGTGAGAAACTAGACTGAAACCCGATCTTCAGCAGTAACTCGAATTGTCCTTCACAACCCGAAAAGATCTGTTTCCCAACTCTTACATCTAAACACGAGAACGTCCCGCATTCAGTCGCGACTTGAGCTCGAAACAAACCAACCACTCCCTTATGACACTTCCAAGTCTCCTAACAGTACCAAATACTCGCTTCGTCACTGAGCACGAGCCTCAGAAGCTGACACGGAAGGGAACAAGCTCAGAGTACATCTCGCACATCAAAAACCCCATCACCAATCAATCGGGTATATCAGCTATAAATTGGATAAAATTGTTATTTTAAAAAATAAAACTAATAATATTATACATGAAAGTAGCTTTCAAATCCAAAGGGGTGAAAATACTGCCCTTCTGAAATACAGTAAATAATCGACGTGTAACGAAAGTAATCCTATAATACTTAGCAACAATGAAAAAGTACCGATGTTGAGGGTTAAAGGGGCACCCCAGAGGTATCCCCGACCTAGGGTCTAATACCCCTTCACCTAATGGTCTACACAGGATGGAATAGTACTCTTAACCAAATTCGAGCTGGAAAAGTCCATCAATCGTTCTACCTTAAAAGTACTGGCTTACGATATTAAAAAATCTTAACATAAGAAAAACAAACTACTCGCCACTAAAAGCCCCATTTGGAATGCAACGGCCATTCATCAACATTGGAACCGAGAGACGTGCAGCAATCATTCTTTCCATTCTAAGAAGCTCAAAACCTAAAAGATGCCAAAGAAATATGTTAATTGCAAGTTAAGCAAAACATTATGACATAAAATGTAGGAGAAGGAAGCCTCATTTCGAATAAAATTTTTAAAAAGGGAGTCTAAATCGAAGATTAAAATGCTTCGTCTATGACGTTAATGTTAGCTTGACGCTGTAATTCAGAACTGTCTCTAATTTGTTTTTAACCGGTCTCCTTCAACTACTATTTCGACTACGGTAGGACATTTTGGGCCGCAAGGAAATGATTTGCGCCGTTTTATAGCCCTAGGTAGGAAAAATGTCTTTTTTTTCATTGTTTTTAACCATGTCCATTCGTGCTATTTTTGTTATTATTTTTCGTGCTTTTGTTTAGATTGGTGATTGATAAACTAAAAATAATTATCGCATGCCGTTATACTAATGCATTTTCAAGTTGACTAAATCGAAATTAGGCCACCTGTGTAAAGAAAAAATGTTTCAGACGTCATGTGAACTGGATTCCAACTACAATGGCTTACTGGACGGATATTTAGCTGCTTATCACAAGGTAGGTAGTGTTCATTTTGCCTGGAGTAGGTGTACTCTGTCGGGTGAATAGTTTGTTTAGCTTATTATGTTCATATATATTCACGTATAAGCATGTTTTAGTGACAGCTAGACGAAAAAACGTCTCATTGTTTTGGAAGTGGAATTAGCTGTACATACGGAGGTACACTATCTTTTGATAGCTGAAATATGCATATATTTAGATGAACAATGGACGAGCACTTTCCTTTGGTTTAACTAGTGTTATCTATTGTAGGTGGCTTCGGTAGTAGCCGATGAGGTTACAGTGCAAATCCAAAAAGTCAGCTACACGATACTGATTGAAGTACGGAAATCCTGAAGCCTAATCAGCAGTTTTTATCATATTAACATGCTGCTGTTAGCAAAAGGGATCAGTAAGGGTTGGTACGTATTGTTTAATTGTTTTCTGTGAAATGGAAAATTTTGGCATTTGCATTTCAAGCTATTGTAATTATCCTTGAATTTTGCTTAGAGTAATTTGCCATGTTGTATTAGTAGAGGTGTTTAATAGTTGGAAACAGCAGTTCGATTGTTCGTTCTAGAAGAACATCCAACAGTGGGTTGCTGTTAATGAACTAGTTATAGAAGGCGGACGTATACCACGACGTGTGTTCGAGTTCAAGGAGGCTCCATATCTTACAGGTTACACAGGTAATTCATATGCTAAATTGCAGAAACGCACAGTAGTTCAATCAATCTCATTGCTCATTGCGATAAGTGATCGTGACATCTACTGGTCCTGAAAAGACCGTAACCGATAGCATGTGATTAACTAGATCGGTATATTCCTCTTGGTAGAAAAAATATTTTTACAGTTAGTGTTGCCTGGTGTCGTTCATACGAAAGAGAACATGCTCTATGCTCCCTATGACGGTCCATCTGTCCTTGTGCTTCTAGCCACCCGGGAGTGTGCACAGCAAGTCCAGTAAGTAAGTATTATCTATTTTTTTAGTGTCAAAATTTTTAAAAACATGGAGTTTGTCTACATTCTTATAGACTAGCTCAATTTTTTTAAATTGTGACCATATTAATTCAGTCCGGTATAATCATGCACGAGATAATTGAAGACCTTCCAACTAAAGGTGGATCTTTTAGTGGTGAATAGTTCATTTCTGTTTTGTTAGGAATTTTTAAAATCATGTTCTAGTACTTTTATGGTGGAACCACCTGTGGAGTTCTTGTGCCTTTTCTAAGCATTGAGCAGTATTACGTACTGGACAACCTAGTTTGTCAGGGCGTGTTGATGCCGCGTGGGAGAATCTTAGGTACCGTAGGTTTAATTCAAATCGTCACTACTTTCCTTATAGGCAGATATTATACAGTTTTCGTTAAAAATTATGTTTGTCTATTTTATTTAACAAGACCAGTAACACTAATATTCGCCCAGTGGACATTACCGTCAACAACGTCTTTGAGCACATCGCTGGCGAGGCTTCCCGTCTGGCCCACTACAACAAAAGATCAACCATCTCTTCACGCGGGATCCAGACCGCCGTCCGTCTTATCCTTCCCGGAGAACTGGCCAAGCACGCTGTGTCCGAGGGGACTAAAGCTGTCACCAAGTACACTTCGAGCAAGTAAATCTGCTCAAATTGTGCATAATCTAACCCAACGGCCCTCTTTAGGGCCACATACGTGTATGAATGCGTCCTGTTTTTTTGTTGTGCTTTTTAAACAATAAATACCGATTATGATGATGTGTGATCGATTAGAGATATCGTTGTTTGTAGTGAAACATGGCGAGAACCGTTAGCATTCATATATAGTTTGGCTTTTGTACAATTGTTTCAGTGAGCGCCAACATGGTGTTAGGCTTGAAAACGCGTTGGCAATTGCGCCATTTTGGCGGGAAACTACGGCGCTAGTCAATTCGAACTTTTAAATATTCCTGTAAAATATTGGCGACAATCGATTGATAAACGCTAAGCTATACGTTCGTTTAAGTTGCATAGATGAATAGCGACTAGACTGCACGTAACCATCGCAAGGCAGCGTATGAAATTAGACGATCACTTGACAACACATGATAATGGTCAAGAAATATCGCACTGCTCTCACAACATGCACAATTTATGTATCTATTTATTTACTCACACCAAATCAAGGTATTCACAGACATTTGTGGCCCTAAAGAGGGCCGTTGGCTTAGATGTGTTGCTCATAGAGCTAGCGGAACAATTTTATCCACCAAATCCATACAGGGTACGTCCTTGACGCTTCAGGGCGTAGACAACATCCATCGCAGTTACAGTCTTGCGTTTAGCGTGTTCGCAGTAGGTGACAGCGTCGCGAATCACATTCTCGAGAAACACCTTCAGTACACCGCGAGTTTCCTCATATATCAGTCCTGAGATGCGCTTCACTCCACCTCTACGAGCTAGACGGCGATTAGCAGGCTTGGTGATGCCCTGGATGTTGTCGCGAAGAACCTTACGATGGCGTTTGACTCCTTCTTTTCCGAGTCCTTTCCTCCCTTTCCACGGCCAGACATGACGACAGACGCTCACTAAATGGTTGCCTATGCACTAATCTGCCGTGCTTATATAGCGCTGCGGGTCGGGGCACCACGGTGCGCCCACACTCTCAGTCTTTAACACTACACTACAGGCACGTACGCACGCACTTAACCGATTCCACTACACAGTTGAGCCGACGTTACACGCCACTTATACGATCAGATCATCATCATCTGTTAGCAATCAACACAACGCCACTTAATACAAGCACGCACATTGCTGTTATCTTCCATACAGAAAAGTCAATTATCGAAAAACATTTATTTTACGCGCGATTATTTTCACGAAATGGTAGAAATACAAATGAAACAAAAAACACTACAAAGACATACAAATGTAATCATATACGTAGGCGGCCCTAAAGACGGTCGTTGGGTTAGATTATGCACAATTTGAGCAGATTTACTTGCTCAAAGTGTACTTGGTGACAGCTTTAGTCCTCTCGGACACAGCGTGCTTGGCCAGTTCTCCGGGAAGGATAAGATGGACGGCGGTCTGGATCTCGCGTGAAGAGATGGTTGATCTTTTGTTGTAGTGGGCCAGACGGGAAGCCTCGGCAGCGATGGGCTCATGAAGAGCCGTTATTGCTGATGACTGAAATAGTTTATCCTTTTCGAGGATGTTCTAAAACAACAACTTACTAAAATTCTTAGTATTGTTTAAAAAAAGTGGAAATGAAACACTATACCGTTCTTCCATTGAGAGCCATCGGAAGCGCATAGCATCCTCTACGTTCTAAATACAATATATACTAGAAGTACAATTATTAGAAGCGACGTGCTATTAAATACTAAATATAAAACACTTACTAGTACATAAGTAGCTTGGGGTGCGAACCGTCTATGGTCTGTGGGTGTTTTTCTGTACACAATCCCAGTGCTTAATAGGTTTTCAATTGTTTTATCCGCGTTCAGCCCCTCTCTATGCAAGCTGTTATGGAGCTCAGACCCTAAAAGGTGTTATTATATACATGATATAAAAAAAGGAAATAATATAGAAAAATTAGAAAAACATTATTAAACATACCTCTGAATTCCAAATGTAAGGCGGTTTTAAGACGAAAAAAATCGGCGATCGATAGTTCCTCTGCCATAATAATGACAATTGTAAGGCCTACGTCTTTATATACTGATCAAGTAGATCAAAAATGAAATTGATTACATACTGTCGCATTTCGGACACATCAAAATTCCCACTACTTGCATTTTATGTATCTAATCGGGTCAAACTACATTTGTGACTCGAGTGTTTGCCTTGTACTTTGTTAAATGGATGAGGTGTGTAGATTCTGTGAACGTTCAACTATCTAAAACTTTGATGTGTGCGAATAATTTGGCGCCATTTGACGACCCGTCCCCTCCCGCTACAGCCTTGTAGATGAGATAGTGTGCCGGCGATTGCACTGTTCACCCAGCACACTACTATGGCCCGAACCAAGCAAACCGCACGCAAGTCGACCGGAGGAAAAGCTCCTCGAAAACAGTTGGCTACTAAAGCCGCTCGTAAGTCAGCTCCTGCCACCGGAGGTGTGAAGAAGCCTCATCGCTATCGTCCCGGAACTGTGGCTCTACGTGAGATTCGTCGTTACCAGAAGTCGACCGAGCTGCTGATTCGTAAACTGCCCTTCCAGCGACTTGTTCGTGAAATCGCTCAGGATTTCAAGACGGATCTACGATTTCAGTCGTCTGCCGTCATGGCTCTTCAGGAGGCATCTGAAGCCTATCTCGTGGGACTGTTCGAGGATACAAACTTGTGCGCTATCCACGCCAAACGTGTGACGATCATGCCCAAAGATATCCAGCTAGCTCATCACATTCGAGGAGAGAGAGCTTAAGTGCTTGAACTGTATACAATCTAACCCAACGACCGTCTTTAGGGCCGCCTACGTATATGATTACATTTGTATGTCTTTGTAGTGTTTTTTGTTTCATTTGTATTTCTACCATTTCGTGAAAATAATCGCGCGTAAAATAAATGTTTTTCGATAATTGACTTTTCTGTATGGAAGATAACAGCAATGTGCGTGCTTGTATTAAGTGGCGTTGTGTTGATTGCTAACAGATGATGATGATCTGATCGTATAAGTGGCGTGTAACGTCGGCTCAACTGTGTAGTGGAATCGGTTAAGTGCGTGCGTACGTGCCTGTAGTGTAGTGTTAAAGACTGAGAGTGTGGGCGCACCGTGGTGCCCCGACCCGCAGCGCTATATAAGCACGGCAGATTAGTGCATAGGCAACCATTTAGTGAGCGTCTGTCGTCATGTCTGGCCGTGGAAAGGGAGGAAAGGACTCGGAAAAGAAGGAGTCAAACGCCATCGTAAGGTTCTTCGCGACAACATCCAGGGCATCACCAAGCCTGCTAATCGCCGTCTAGCTCGTAGAGGTGGAGTGAAGCGCATCTCAGGACTGATATATGAGGAAACTCGCGGTGTACTGAAGGTGTTTCTCGAGAATGTGATTCGCGACGCTGTCACCTACTGCGAACACGCTAAACGCAAGACTGTAACTGCGATGGATGTTGTCTACGCCCTGAAGCGTCAAGGACGTACCCTGTATGGATTTGGTGGATAAAATTGTTCCGCTAGCTCTATGAGCAACACATCTAAGCCAACGGCCCTCTTTAGGGCCACAAATGTCTGTGAATACCTTGATTTGGTGTGAGTAAATAAATAGATACATAAATTGTGCATGTTGTGAGAGCAGTGCGATATTTCTTGACCATTATCATGTGTTGTCAAGTGATCGTCTAATTTCATACGCTGCCTTGCGATGGTTACGTGCAGTCTAGTCGCTATTCATCTATGCAACTTAAACGAACGTATAGCTTAGCGTTTATCAATCGATTGTCGCCAATATTTTACAGGAATATTTAAAAGTTCGAATTGACTAGCGCCGTAGTTTCCCGCCAAAATGGCGCAATTGCCAACGCGTTTTCAAGCCTAACACCATGTTGGCGCTCACTGAAACAATTGTACAAAAGCCAAACTATATATGAATGCTAACGGTTCTCGCCATGTTTCACTACAAACAACGATATCTCTAATCGATCACACATCATCATAATCGGTATTTATTGTTTAAAAAGCACAACAAAAAAACAGGACGCATTCATACACGTATGTGGCCCTAAAGAGGGCCGTTGGGTTAGATTATGCACAATTTGAGCAGATTTACTTGCTCGAAGTGTACTTGGTGACAGCTTTAGTCCCCTCGGACACAGCGTGCTTGGCCAGTTCTCCGGGAAGGATAAGACGGACGGCGGTCTGGATCCCGCGTGAAGAGATGGTTGATCTTTTGTTGTAGTGGGCCAGACGGGAAGCCTCGCCAGCGATGTGCTCAAAGACGTTGTTGACGGTAATGTCCACTGGGCGAATATTAGTGTTACTGGTCTTGTTAAATAAAATAGACAAACATAATTTTTAACGAAAACTGTATAATATCTGCCTATAAGGAAAGTAGTGACGATTTGAATTAAACCTACGGTACCTAAGATTCTCCCACGCGGCATCAACACGCCCTGACAAACTAGGTTGTCCAGTACGTAATACTGCTCAATGCTTAGAAAAGGCACAAGAACTCCACAGGTGGTTCCACCATAAAAGTACTAGAACATGATTTTAAAAATTCCTAACAAAACAGAAATGAACTATTCACCACTAAAAGATCCACCTTTAGTTGGAAGGTCTTCAATTATCTCGTGCATGATTATACCGGACTGAATTAATATGGTCACAATTTAAAAAAATTGAGCTAGTCTATAAGAATGTAGACAAACTCCATGTTTTTAAAAATTTTGACACTAAAAAAATAGATAATACTTACTTACTGGACTTGCTGTGCACACTCCCGGGTGGCTAGAAGCACAAGGACAGATGGACCGTCATAGGGAGCATAGAGCATGTTCTCTTTCGTATGAACGACACCAGGCAACACTAACTGTAAAAATATTTTTTCTACCAAGAGGAATATACCGATCTAGTTAATCACATGCTATCGGTTACGGTCTTTTCAGGACCAGTAGATGTCACGATCACTTATCGCAATGAGCAATGAGATTGATTGAACTACTGTGCGTTTCTGCAATTTAGCATATGAATTACCTGTGTAACCTGTAAGATATGGAGCCTCCTTGAACTCGAACACACGTCGTGGTATACGTCCGCCTTCTATAACTAGTTCATTAACAGCAACCCACTGTTGGATGTTCTTCTAGAACGAACAATCGAACTGCTGTTTCCAACTATTAAACACCTCTACTAATACAACATGGCAAATTACTCTAAGCAAAATTCAAGGATAATTACAATAGCTTGAAATGCAAATGCCAAAATTTTCCATTTCACAGAAAACAATTAAACAATACGTACCAACCCTTACTGATCCCTTTTGCTAACAGCAGCATGTTAATATGATAAAAACTGCTGATTAGGCTTCAGGATTTCCGTACTTCAATCAGTATCGTGTAGCTGACTTTTTGGATTTGCACTGTAACCTCATCGGCTACTACCGAAGCCACCTACAATAGATAACACTAGTTAAACCAAAGGAAAGTGCTCGTCCATTGTTCATCTAAATATATGCATATTTCAGCTATCAAAAGATAGTGTACCTCCGTATGTACAGCTAATTCCACTTCCAAAACAATGAGACGTTTTTTCGTCTAGCTGTCACTAAAACATGCTTATACGTGAATATATATGAACATAATAAGCTAAACAAACTATTCACCCGACAGAGTACACCTACTCCAGGCAAAATGAACACTACCTACCTTGTGATAAGCAGCTAAATATCCGTCCAGTAAGCCATTGTAGTTGGAATCCAGTTCACATGACGTCTGAAACATTTTTTCTTTACACAGGTGGCCTAATTTCGATTTAGTCAACTTGAAAATGCATTAGTATAACGGCATGCGATAATTATTTTTAGTTTATCAATCACCAATCTAAACAAAAGCACGAAAAATAATAACAAAAATAGCACGAATGGACATGGTTAAAAACAATGAAAAAAAAGACATTTTTCCTACCTAGGGCTATAAAACGGCGCAAATCATTTCCTTGCGGCCCAAAATGTCCTACCGTAGTCGAAATAGTAGTTGAAGGAGACCGGTTAAAAACAAATTAGAGACAGTTCTGAATTACAGCGTCAAGCTAACATTAACGTCATAGACGAAGCATTTTAATCTTCGATTTAGACTCCCTTTTTAAAAATTTTATTCGAAATGAGGCTTCCTTCTCCTACATTTTATGTCATAATGTTTTGCTTAACTTGCAATTAACATATTTCTTTGGCATCTTTTAGGTTTTGAGCTTCTTAGAATGGAAAGAATGATTGCTGCACGTCTCTCGGTTCCAATGTTGATGAATGGCCGTTGCATTCCAAATGGGGCTTTTAGTGGCGAGTAGTTTGTTTTTCTTATGTTAAGATTTTTTAATATCGTAAGCCAGTACTTTTAAGGTAGAACGATTGATGGACTTTTCCAGCTCGAATTTGGTTAAGAGTACTATTCCATCCTGTGTAGACCATTAGGTGAAGGGGTATTAGACCCTAGGTCGGGGATACCTCTGGGGTGCCCCTTTAACCCTCAACATCGGTACTTTTTCATTGTTGCTAAGTATTATAGGATTACTTTCGTTACACGTCGATTATTTACTGTATTTCAGAAGGGCAGTATTTTCACCCCTTTGGATTTGAAAGCTACTTTCATGTATAATATTATTAGTTTTATTTTTTAAAATAACAATTTTATCCAATTTATAGCTGATATACCCGATTGATTGGTGATGGGGTTTTTGATGTGCGAGATGTACTCTGAGCTTGTTCCCTTCCGTGTCAGCTTCTGAGGCTCGTGCTCAGTGACGAAGCGAGTATTTGGTACTGTTAGGAGACTTGGAAGTGTCATAAGGGAGTGGTTGGTTTGTTTCGAGCTCAAGTCGCGACTGAATGCGGGACGTTCTCGTGTTTAGATGTAAGAGTTGGGAAACAGATCTTTTCGGGTTGTGAAGGACAATTCGAGTTACTGCTGAAGATCGGGTTTCAGTCTAGTTTCTCACGTTTCATCGAACCACAAGACCTTTGTTGTATACCATAAACACGATTCAGCTAATTATCCAATTAATTTTAACAAAGGGCATTATTCTGCTGAGATATTTTCCAAACGATGTAATGCATAGAATGGATATTTATCCTTCCTCTCCAGAACAGACCACCAACAACATTGAGGTTTAAGTAGCTTCTAGCAGTGGACAGTCGGCCTGATCGTGTGAGGAGACAAAACACGACAGCTGATACACGCGACCAATAAAATACTAGTAAAAAAGTACAGTTTCCTGAAAATTCTACAACAAAGTCGTCTAACGATATCCTTTATTTATCAATCTACAGAACCATGTGTTCAAAGTGTCGATCACTAAGAAACAGTGGATATTCAACTTGACAACATTTACGGAACTGAGACCAAGAGATAGAAACAGTCAGGCTAATTCAGGTAAAGAATAGGCAAAAACAGAACAAAAAGTTTCAACAATACGAGTTGCAAAAGACTACTCAAGTTAACGAAGGGTAAGATATGGACGTGTATAGCACAAGAAATGCTTTCGAGTTATGTTGAGATTGAAGATCTTACCATTCACGTCCATTAAACGCCACTCCGCCTCCCCCGTCTTTTCGAGATTCGGTACATCACGCAATAGACTATCAACGCCAATTTCTTTCCGTAGATGAAAGTTAAATGTCTCGATGTAGCGTTTTGATTCCGATTTGTCCTGAATGAAATAAGATAATTATTGTTTTCTCACTTAAAAAAGATAACTCGCAAAACAAGACAAAAAACAATCAACACAGCTGTTTAAGGAAAACTACTTAAATGTAAATATGATAAGAGAGAGAGAGAGACATTCTGTCAGATGAAAGCAATGACCACCTCTAGAAGTGTCCTTAGAGCGTGTTCTGACAAGCATCATTTTTATATTGACAGGTATACGTTGCATGCAGCGTACATGTCATCTCCATTGAAATCGGAAGCACCTTCGACCACCAGCGAGTCTACGTAGAATACGCGGTTTCAGCAGTTGAATGTGTCAAATATTTAACGACCAAGGATAGGTTTTGAATTGCACACTTTCTAACTGAAGACAAAGAGAAGATGTCCTTCTCCACGCAATCTGCTAATAAATCCATATGACATAGTTGCGTGGTATTTAGAATCTCATCTATTGCATTCGCCTGTTTTATCTCGATGAACTCACACCCCGAAATTGACACGGAATTAATGGAAATCTTTTTCCTTCGGAGATTCTGCAGCTGGTCGCAGAAATACCACGTTATATTCACCTGGAAATATTCCGTTACGCTTAAACGTTCCCAATCCTGATATTCGAGGGAATACCAGGGAATTCACATACCCCATCGATGTAGATCATGTCAAAAGACCAGTGAGCGAAAATCCGACAAAAATCGTTAATACTGGCCCCTCTTCTAAGGGACCGTTGAAGTCTAATTGACGGCTACCACGGTCGACCACGTAACCACCAGAGGGAGTGTGAAATCTTGGAGTGCTTGAATGCACTTAGTCAAAATGGCAATACTTATGCAGAAAATTTGAATTCACCCCAACAATATCGAAAATAGTGTATCTTTGCTGAGTTAAATATCCTCCGTCTCTCTTAGTTAGATATTTAATATCTTTCGAGACGAGTTTCATGCGGCGAAAGTCGGAAGACTGTATCTGTGTCTGGAAAATATTTGTATTCCACGGCCGGTTGTTAACAGTGACAACTTCAGCCGATAAACTATGGCTTGAAAACAACTTCACCTCATTGAGAATCCTTATTTGGATTTTCGGGGGGAGATGATAAAAATTGTGTCTCCCGTTCCTCGCAATAATTTCTCTCACTTCCTTGGGAACTTGTTTCAGTTTATGAAGTTCAGCGACACTTAACTGTAAGTAAAAACATCAAATCATAGTTCAGACTGGTCCTACTGTGATCTACGAATGAGAAGCATTATGCGAAACTGCACTCAATTTGAGACTTACCTTTCTGAAGATGTGACATTGTAATTCTGACGGAAGATCAAGAAATGGAAAGGCTGCTCATCAGATTCAACATATTTCACGAGCGCCATCTAAATATTTTTGATCTATTTAATAAAATTGGTACTCAATAAATATCATCCAAGCAAGAGAAAGGGGGGATGCAGCAGAATTACTAGGTACTGCGGATAAAAAGCGGACAAATATCGGAAAGAACCGAATGATTCCAGAAAATGATATTCTCTTGGTATGCCGAGAATAGAAATAGTAAATCTCGAAACACAACTTTCACACGCTCCTTAGAATGAGGGGAGGAGTTGGTGACCTTCTGGGAAAACAGTACCGCGGGTGTCCGCTTTCCTGAGCCATGTTTTTCAACAGACTTTTTTATCGTCTAAAGATTATATTTTGTTATACTGGAGGCCAGTTACATGCCGTAAAAGCTTAGTGTCAAGCTAAGTCAGTGCTTCTCTATACTTCAAAGTTTTTCCCCGGGGAAAGTGGGATGAATGAACAGTGATGCCTCTTTAATTATCGTTAACGATGCATACACAGTGACAACAATTTAATGCATTGTGTCCAATAACTGTAATGGGTGTGGTGGTAGATAACTCTATATTTACTCAGGACCAGACACAATAACAACAATATGTTTATCTTATATAAATACACAGATACATACATTATACGTATAACATAATGACATTATAATATGCGATGAATGAGGAATAAATATGTATTAGATTATCTCTAGCTAGTCTCTTTTCTCCGTCCTTGTGCGTCCTTTTATACCCTTTTACCCCGCTTCTCTCTCTCTTAAATCTAACTTCCTACTAGCGTAATACACCGTTCCTTTTTGAGCTGTTCGCCTTAAGCAGCATGTACAGGTGAGCCAAAAGTTCTAATGCGGATGTCAAGTCGCATAATTTAATGGTAAAAACAGCATTTAACGTAAAGATGTATCCATACAAAACAATAATTTGGTTCATTTGATATTCAGTGTTCTCTCCTTTTCCAGTAACACAAGCTTGTAGAAGCTTCTCGAAGTTACCCACGTTGGGCCGCAGCTCCTCTTGACTAATTTCGTCTCAAGATTCAACTAAGACCACCCTAAGAACGTCAAAATTGTTGTAGAATGTTTTACCCAGCTAATTTTCCAAGCTGAACTATATTGCGAAGCCTATGGAATTCATATCAGATGAATTTGATAGCCAAATGCCTTTGTCCGAAAAGTCTGGAAACTGCTGCCGGCAGAGCTCAACAGTTGTCTTGGCTCCATGAGCTTGTGGTCAGTCCTGTTGAAATGTCCAATTCTGTTATCCGAAATGTTTTGAGGCCCAGGAAACTACTACCTTCAATATGATTTCATTTTGCTAATATTTAGCATTAATTTTGACATTTTCCTCGACGAATACCAATGGATCTTTACCTGATGCAGTTATTTCGGCTAAAATCATAACAGGCGACGGAAAATGACTTCTGGTATTTATGGATGCCTTCTCAGACCACTGGTGTCCACGTTGAAGAAGTTGTCTATTGTTCTCACTATTGAATGCTGGGTTGACAGTGAAAATTCCTTCTACCAGTGAAAAGAATGTTCTAGTCGTGGCTCTGCCGAATGATACTTAAGAATTTCCTTGCTTTTTCGTAACGATTGACCTTCATTTTTTCTGTCAGCATATGGACTCGGTGGATCTCATATGACTAGAACTCCAGTTCATGCTTGACGATTCTCCTAATTGATGTTAGACTGATATTGAGGTCAGAAGCAATCTTCCTGGTCGATCTTATTTTATCTCAAAGAATCCTCTTCTTGCCTACTTTTCTAACGTAAAAGGTGTTCACATACCCGGATCTACCACTCCTAGGACGATCCTTTACTGTACCAAGCCCCTTATATCGTTTCACAGTCCGCTGAACAGCCATTCTCGTGACACAGAGCTTCTTAGCGATCGCAGCAGACGATGGTAGTGCGTAGGAGTTTGGACATTAAATAACAGTTCAGAGTCGAGATAATTGAATGAGATTTTAAACGTGGTCCAAGGAGGCTTTAAGCAGCACGCTTACATTAACATAGTGAAGTGCTACGTCACGTATGCTAATTTGGCCGCACTTGGAATTTGTATCAGAACTTTGGCGCACCTGCATATTAGTGTCGACCTCTCTACTCGCCACAACATAGAGTTGTCTTTGTTAAGCCTGACTATAGTAGACAACTTCACCTTGCATCTTTAACCTGCCAAAAATAGAATGATTGGAGGTCGTGCACGGAGCTTAAGCGAGGTTTTTTTTAGATTAGTGCTTTCCAGTATATCATACCTTTGTGGTTCTACTGCTCAGAATATTGGGTTATTTTAGTACAATTTACCAATTAATATATTAAGGAGATAAATAAAAGTCAATGTTACACTTATATAACTATAATTATTTTAAATATTCCAGTGGTTATTTCCGTCCTTTATGATGATCTTTAACGGGTACTGCTGCTGGTCTGTTCTGCTCTTCCTCTGTGTCTTCTATAAATTGTCTTAGACGTTCAACGTTTTTCTTTCTTGTTCTTCCTCGCTCATCTTCTAAGACGGCATTGTGGTCGTTAATCTTGATGGTTCTAAATGATCCTGTAAAACTGCAATCAAATTTTCCTTTTATTATTTTCCTTACCAGAACTTTATCCCTCTCTTTAAAAGAGTGAGGTGTCGCCTTCTGTTTTGTGTCGTAATACTCCTTTGCTTTCTCGAAGTGCAACATTTTGCTGTCCTTTACCAGTTCCCACATTGATCTCCAGCCTTTGGAAGTATCGTTAGGATGGTGTTATTGGAGTGTGACCAAGCACTAACTCAAACGGTGTGAAGCCTGAACTCTCGTTGATGGCGGTACTCAGGCAAAAACTTAATAAATGAACAACACTGGACAATCATAGCTGTTTTTAATGCAGGATCTAAGATGTTCATGAAGGTCTGTACGCATCTCTCCACCTGTGTGTTTACTTTTTGATTATACGGAACTGAAGCACAGTGTTCAAGGTCAACTTCTGTCAATACTTGCTGAAATTCATTGGCTAAAAAATCTGTTCCTGAATCCATCACAATTCTCTTAGGCATTCCTGCGTTAAATATTAAATCATATAAAAAGACACCAATCACAGTAATAGCTTTGGATTAATTAGAGCTTTCACTATCATAAACTTACTGTGCTGACATGCCATAACAAAGATATTTTCCTCCATTCTCTCCCTCGGTAACGGACCTATGACATCAGCACGGACTGTTTCGAACGGTCTACATGCTTTTCCTGATATACCTAATGCTAAATGTTGACATTTATCGGTCTTAATCTTCCGGAAAATATCACAAGTCGATATGTCTTCATTCTCGGTTTTTCTTTAAATTCCGCCAATAGTACTGTTCCAAAATTATTTTCGCTGTTTTATTCCTGCCTAGATGTCCTTGTCATGCAAAGCATAGACATTAGGCTTATCTTGCAGGTGTTCATGTTCTAGTTTCATGTTTATTATTTTTATCACCTCAGAGTAGATTTCTCAAAAACCATTAACTGATACCCAGGAAAATTAATTGACCTAGAGGTCATATATAAGCTAATAGTCAACATGAGCTGGGGTCTGTCTGGCACTGTGTCCTGCACAGCAGTGACTTTTATTTTCTTCTTTTGTTTAATGTCATATTATTCTGTCTAATGGAACTTAACATCTGTTTTAGTTTATATGTAACCCTATCGCTAAATAGTTATTGTAAGAGAGGGCGGAGTATCCTGACCTCTCTCCAGAGTCAGTTCGAATAAAAGCATGTAAGCAACGTGTTGTGCCGCAATAGAACTCAAGTAAGTTTAGCCTGACCGCGTAATACGCCAAGGAGGGTTGCGTAAGGTTTTAAACGAAGGGAAATCCCCTATTTGACCCTAAGTGGGTCATGTCCTATCCACATAAATGTGGCCCTAAAGAGGGCCGTTGGGTTAGAATGCAGAGTGCGGAACGCTTATTCCTTGTCTCCGGCAGTTTTTTTGGGCAACAGCACAGCCTGAATGTTGGGAAGCACTCCACCCTGAGCGATGGTCACTCCTGACAGACGCTTGTTCAGCTCCTCGTCATTACGAACGGCCAGTTGCAAGTGTCGCGGGTTGATCCTTGTTTTCTTGTTGTCGTGAGCTGCATTACCGCCCAACTCAAGAATCTCAGCGGTTAGATATTCGAGAACACCGGCCGAAAACAGTGGTGTTGCGGATTAAGGAGTTGATAGTGCACTGTGGCCCACCAGACCCCACTAGAGGCCATAACTCACTTCAAAGTGGGAATATCGCGAATTTAAAGACGGATTTGGAATCAGCGTAAAATTTCGCATTTTCTGGATGTTTTTGTGCGTAATTTCATAAATGCATACTTTTCTACACAAAATATCCTCCGTTGAAGGTCTATTTAGTAATAGTAGCTAAGTCTTTGTGGCTCTCGTGGCTGAGTGCGAAGACGCCGTGTGCTTAGGACTGGTAACCGTCCTTCGGTCCCGAAGTTTAGCATGTTTCTGTCACTCAGATGATTTCATATAACTTTTCTATTTTCTTAGTTTAGATTTGTATTCACTATGTCACTATTTATGTTAATTTCAAAGGATTTCTCTACTTGCCTAATGCTAATTATATCATAATTGGCCTTCAAATCTCATAGATTTTTCATCGATAATAATTTCCGTTTTAATTTGTATTCCCGTTTGCCCGCTTTTAATTGACTGTTTCATTTTACTGTTTTACATACGCCTTAGTGGTTTTGCTATGCTTTTTAAGTTTCATCCTATTTCTTATTTATATGACTGGTAAATTAACCGCCCGATTAGTCCTCCACTTTTCCGACCCCCGATTTTTGTCGCGTTGTTTTTTCAACGACCGACCAGCCTACGTATGCAGCCGCGGGGTATTCTTGGTATGATATGTTGTGCTATGTTTGTTGCTTATTGTTTACTTGATTTTATTTGTAATAAATTCTTTTCTTTTATTGAGTTCCAACATTAATAGCAACCTCTAATCCTTTTCCGTGGTCAGTATGAAACTACAAAATACCCCGCGGCTGCATAGGTAGGCTGGTGGGTCGTTGAAAAAACGACGCGACAAAAATCGGGGGCCAATCGAGGGACCAACTTGCCGCTCACATTAATAAGTGTGATTAAAGTTGAAAAGCTTGGGAAAGCGATTCAAATCTGTACAGAATAGTAGACAGGAACAACCAGCAAAAAGGTGGCAAAAGGAAACAAATGAAAACGAAAACTGTAACTAGTGAAAAATCGGTGAGATTTTAAGTTTCTATGATATTTTAAGCGCTAAAGAAGTAGGGAAACGCTTGAAATGGAAAAACAGTCATGAAGCAAACGAAAACGCTCACCGAGAAATAGGTGCGAATCATGTCTCAAAGGAAAGAACCGATACGTCACCCGCATCCACAATCAAACCAACCGTCTTGCAACTACACTGTGATAGACACCGGGATTACGACGCTATCATTAATTAGACCTTCAACGGAGGATATTTTGTGTAGAAAAGTATGCATTTATGAAATTACGCACAAAAACATCCAGAAAATGCGAAATTTTACGCTAATTCTAAATCCGTCTTTAAATTCGCGATATTCCAACTTTGAAGTGAGTTATGGCCTCTAGTGGAGTCTGGTGCACCAGAGTGCACTATCAGCTCCTTAATCCACGACGCCACTGTGTATAGGAGTCCTAGCTTCGATTCGACCAGCATAGTTGCCCCTACGAAGCATACGATGAAGACGACCGACAGGAAACTGTAGTCCGGCTCTCGATGAGCGAGACTTAGCCTGCCATCGGTCTTCGCTTTTCCTCCTTTTCCACGTCCAGACATGACGACAGACGCTAACTAAATGGGTAAGCCTTTAAACACATAGGTATAAAAGTAGTTCTGTATGGAGAAAATATACTGCTGACCATTTATGGTGACTCGAGCAGAACGGGAGATTTCGTCCACAGCAGTGACAATGTTAACATTTTACTCTACAACCATCACTATAAAAATGGATTAAGCACCTCAAATTTAGCTAGTTTATTCAAAAACCAGTCAAACTTCTTCTTCCGTAAGTACCATATCAGTCATGAAAATGTTCTCATCATGATCCTTGGGAACATTTGTTGCGGAGATTGGCCTAGTCTTTTATCATCTGTGCTACTTTTCTCAGTTTTTCAGCTTTTTGGAAATGATGCCCCATAACGTCTGCTTGAAGGCATGCCTCAGGTGAGCGGTCACCAGAGGTGCTGTTTTCACTCGGAGGTCAGCAGTTCTACTTCTTTTCACATCAGATGTATAATTACTTCCATGTCCTGTGTGGCAGTTGAGCACTAATTCCTGTGCTGGACGGGTGATCGCCAAATCCATAATTCTACGATATCTATCAGTCTTCTTCGGCATGCCCAATATTTCTGTGACACATCCCACTCATTCTTCTTGTTTTAATGTATTCTATTGAATAACTGCACTTATTCAATTTAGACATATTTAGATGGCTGTTGTGAATGTCGCACAATGTTACGTCGATGTTGAAGCTAGCAAAAAACCAGATATCACGGTGTTGTCGCAGGAAAGAGATGAAAGCCAACTCGTCGATGTTGGTTTTGTACTATTTGCAAGATTTTTTCCTTGTTTTTCAAAGAAAGGCTTATTAAATTAATAACGTCACTTCCAGAGCTGTTCTTTCCATGACCTTCCGCCCGAACTTCAATGCCGCCTTCTTGAACAGGTTTGTACTCATGCAACTTGTTGCGGAACTACAGAAGTATTAAAGAGTATCCAGAAATCATCAGTTTACAGACAAGTTATGCTGACATACGGGAAGTAAAGACGGTTTCAAAGCAACTAAAACACCTGATTGAAAGGAACTGGAGACGAGCATTTTTTGTTCTTCCTCCGAAGATCCAAATTAAAATCCTAAGCGAGGTAAAGTTCTTTTGGAAATCACCTTATCCTACGCTAGCTGCAACTATAGAAAATCTGTCCCTCACGCTAATAATCACTTTTAAGACACACATGAACGCCGCAGACATGCGTCGCATGAAATTGGTTTCTAAGGATATGAGATATCTGATTGAGAGAGGCGGACGACATCTGACTCAGCAAGACATCGGGTCTTGTATTATTGAAGAGGTGATTAGAACTCTTTGTACGAGTAACATTGAGCCGACCTTTAAAGGTATTCTGCTGAAACTTCAGGTTGAGCCTACTGTTTACAAAGTCACTTCAGTGAACCGGACCCATGGACTGAACGTCAGCCTCGAGGATTTTTCTCGAATCTTCGCTCGGTGCCATTTTTCTACAATTATGCTTGCGCAAGTATATATATTTTCTGATAATTTCAAGACTCAATGTGGTAGTTCCCTGGTTACTAGAAAAATGAATGTTTTCAGGTAAATTTAACATTACATTTGTGCGATCAAGTGCTGCACCATTTTCGTGACAATAAAATTACCTGCGAAAAGCTGTTCGTTTCGGCATTCGACTTCAGCGACGAAGAGAAAATGACTATATTTGACATACTTCTGGGTGCAACAGAAGCAAGCTATCTTGTGACCTTAAGACATAATCATGAGGGATTTCGTTACAAGAAGGAGTTCTTTCAGCTGTCAACAGTTAGAAAAGTATGCCACTGTCTAATTCTCTCTCCTCAACTTCTCCATAGTCCTTCTGATTATTAACTGTTTGGATGCCCGTGAATATTCTAGTTAAAACACTTGTCTCTTAACGGATATTGTGATTTCTCCGATGACGATTTATCGGCAGTGGACTACAAATACCTGTATCTCGGACGATGTTGCTTATCAGAACACGGTCTTAGAAGACTCCTTGAGGTGACTTTTGCTACCGTTTGGATTTGTTGGGCTCACTAGCGATATTTCCTAGAAGAATTAATGAAGTATGTAACTCAGGATTCACTGGAGGGTAGACGTGACATTGGTTGCTACGAATTCAAACTTCAAAGCGATATTGACGTCGATCGTCTACTGAGGGATCTACCGAATATTGCGAGGATTGAGGATGGGCTGTGGAGTTTGCGGAACTTTAGAGAGGAAAATATGGAATTGAACATCGAAAATAATTATTTCGGTTATTATAAGAGTTCAACCTAGCTTTTTGTAACGGTGTTTACAACGTTTGTGTTTGCAGTTCCTAGTTGTCTTGCCGCCTCCGTCGTGCTCAACATTTATTGCTCATTCTAACAATTGTAAATGTTGTCTTCTCCAAAATGTTGATTGATTTTTCAATAAAATTGCGCTTAGAAATTATTGTAGTGGAGGGTCATGCAATACAGTCGAGAGGTCCTGTGCTACAAATTTCCGATGAGTCGTTAAGTGGAATATTGTGCTCAGCAGAGACCGTCTTTTAAGGTGCTGATATCGGACGTATGCTAAATAGAAGATTGCTTTTCGCCAAGTGACTCCTCGAGGTTGTGGAGAGGGACGACATAGGATATTTCCTGATCTTTACATATCTGTATAAACTAGATCATCGAATAAGTCATAGTACCTTCCATCTGCTTGGACCTCACCTTTAATATTTTATTCTAAAGCATTTAGTTTAACGGCACTTCAATGTTGTTTAGTTTTCCGGTCACTACGGCATGAATCAGTTCCGAGCGATTATGCAGTTATCGTAGGGTCGTGGCACTTTTGCTCTTTCTATTGACTACTTGGTCCACTCACTTACCTCGGAGGCTGTGCTTCATACAGTACATCTCCGTAATTCTATTAAAGTAGATCAGTATGCTAGATATTATGGGTGCATATTTCATTACGGTGGCGTAGAATTTTGTTTTCGTAGATGTGATCTACTCGTTATTGCCAGTCTGTCCAATTCGGAGTATTCGCCGTTGTTTTGAAGCCGTCTCAGTGGTGCGCATACGGTCCTCTAAAGGAGCATTTGTTATGTGTGCTATTCTATTTTGATGCTTTTTCGCAGAATTTTTATCAATAAACTTACATTACTACTATTTTTCCCAGGCTCTGGTTGGTGTAGGCTATGCTAGTGAGTTGGGCTTTAAATCCCTCCCTGATATCTAAAGTGTTGAGTGTTTCGATTCCCGTGTTCGCCATCTTTACCGACTGTTTCTTTGTCTCTAGTTTCTGTCACTTATTACATTCTTTTCTCTCCCAATAAAACGAACTCTTGACAGCATCGTACAAAGTAAAATAGAAAAACTACCATCTACTAGGGAGCAACTTCGTAATGAACTTGTATTTGTTAGAAGATCAGATATGGCTAACAATGCTCTACATTTTAGTGTCTAAAGTAATGTCTTATTCGACCTCACTACCGTAGCACGAAGTTAGATGTAAGAGACAGATGGGAGTCCTCTGGCTAGACGTCATGTAACTACCGCTTGTCTTCTTTATTTATCGTATTTTATATTGTTCTTGTGTTATGCCTATAATGTTGTTATCTGCATATTTATATAGGACAAACATTATTATTATTGTGTCTCGTTATGACGAAATACGGAGATATCACCGCTATACCAAAGTAATAGAGACAACAGTTTGAAATCAAAGCTGTCTCCGTGCTTCCGGCATTTCTCATGAAGCACAACGAGAAGGGTGGCATCTTGGCCAGATGGATCATGGAATCGCAAGGCTATGATACACTGATCGAGCACTTGAAGGAGTCGTCCAACATGGTAGCAGATTGCCACACCAGAGGTTGTAGCTATAATTCAGTTCCCAATTTGTCTTCCTCAGAAAACTCTTTCCCTTCGATCGTCTCTAATTTACGCCAACAATCCCATTGCTATCAAGCCTTACGACATTCTAGAATAGCGAAATAGAGATTTTTACTATAGTTAGTTAAAGACTTTCATAGAAAGTGGAAAGTGTCCAGATGATTTTAGCTGCGAACGAAAGATAAATCTCTGTTCAAAGTCGAGAAATAGTGTATAAGAAAAATGGATGCCTCTACAGTGTACAGAAAGCCAGAGGAAGGACTAGGTGACAGATCATAACAATTACATACACTTCTAAAGTTGTGTCATGTATATCTCTGGTCTACCCTACGTCTCTGACCCAGCTGTCTATATAAGGGCAGCGCGGGGCGGAGTCATGGGAGATGCGGGTGTACGGAGTTCTGACTCTATGGACATACTGTAATTGTAACTACTCGTTAACCCTCTGTATAATAAACCTTATTACCCAGGGTGTATTCTTAATAATCCACACATAATAAATAATCCGCTACACATTAAGTTAGTGACCAGCCTGATCACCTGGTTATCAACGCCCTTCATAGAATACCTTCTCAATACCTTTTACACCCAGATACCTTTAACATGAATGTTTCAGATACCTTATACATGAAGGTCACAAACACCTTGACAGTTGAGAGAAACCATATTTCTAGCACTTCATTATAGTGCAGCGTCAGAAGGCCACCTTCATTGGCAACCAACATTAAGTGAAATGTCTCAATCTGACCGGTCTGATGTACACAACAGAGGAAGACAACGAATATGTCACACGCATGGTTGACCATTTCTCCAAGTTCCTTAAAGCAACTCCCGTCAAAAATACACTGCCTCAAATGTAGCTACCGTAACCATACGCCGCTGTATTCTATAGTATTGAGTTATCACCCAGATAATCGTCGATAATGCATTTTAAAGTCATAACCCTCTGTTCCAATAGCAATATTACATACGTGCATTCCGCGCAGGCGATGGATTGGTCATCGCCTGGCAGAGTTAGCTACGCGACCGGCGCCGACCGGTCGGTGGTTCTAACCCCTTAGAGAGAACCGGCATGTAACATCCAAGCCGGACGGAATATCCCCCCTCTGATACCTAATCCGTCCTTGCACTAATCCCTGTCTATCTATATTATGTAGCCTCTCGGATAGACAGATATCCTATGATATTATTGTCCTTATTATACTTATGCAACCCTAATAAACCTAGTACTCTTGTTAGCTTTTCTTCTATAACATACACATCTATATTCACCTAGACAATATTATCTTATGGAACGATTCTTTCTAAAGAAACATGCGGAAGTAATTTTTAAGTCACCACATCTATTGAAAATCAATCAACATTTTGGAGAAGACAACATTTACAATTGTTAGAATGAGCAATAAATGTTGAGCACGACGGAGGCGGCAAGACAACTAGGAACTGCAAACACAAACGTTGTAAACACCGTTACAAAAAGCTAGGTTGAACTCTTATAATAACCGAAATAATTATTTTCGATGTTCAATTCCATATTTTCCTCTCTAAAGTTCCGCAAACTCCACAGCCCATCCTCAATCCTCGCAATATTCGGTAGATCCCTCAGTAGACGATCGACGTCAATATCGCTTTGAAGTTTGAATTCGTAGCAACCAATGTCACGTCTACCCTCCAGTGAATCCTGAGTTACATACTTCATTAATTCTTCTAGGAAATATCGCTAGTGAGCCCAACAAATCCAAACGGTAGCAAAAGTCACCTCAAGGAGTCTTCTAAGACCGTGTTCTGATAAGCAACATCGTCCGAGATACAGGTATTTGTAGTCCACTGCCGATAAATCGTCATCGGAGAAATCACAATATCCGTTAAGAGACAAGTGTTTTAACTAGAATATTCACGGGCATCCAAACAGTTAATAATCAGAAGGACTATGGAGAAGTTGAGGAGAGAGAATTAGACAGTGGCATACTTTTCTAACTGTTGACAGCTGAAAGAACTCCTTCTTGTAACGAAATCCCTCATGATTATGTCTTAAGGTCACAAGATAGCTTGCTTCTGTTGCACCCAGAAGTATGTCAAATATAGTCATTTTCTCTTCGTCGCTGAAGTCGAATGCCGAAACGAACAGCTTTTCGCAGGTAATTTTATTGTCACGAAAATGGTGCAGCACTTGATCGCACAAATGTAATGTTAAATTTACCTGAAAACATTCATTTTTCTAGTAACCAGGGAACTACCACATTGAGTCTTGAAATTATCAGAAAATATATATACTTGCGCAAGCATAATTGTAGAAAAATGGCACCGAGCGAAGATTCGAGAAAAATCCTCGAGGCTGACGTTCAGTCCATGGGTCCGGTTCACTGAAGTGACTTTGTAAACAGTAGGCTCAACCTGAAGTTTCAGCAGAATACCTTTAAAGGTCGGCTCAATGTTACTCGTACAAAGAGTTCTAATCACCTCTTCAATAATACAAGACCCGATGTCTTGCTGAGTCAGATGTCGTCCGCCTCTCTCAATCAGATATCTCATATCCTTAGAAACCAATTTCATGCGACGCATGTCTGCGGCGTTCATGTGTGTCTTAAAAGTGATTATTAGCGTGAGGGACAGATTTTCTATAGTTGCAGCTAGCGTAGGATAAGGTGATTTCCAAAAGAACTTTACCTCGCTTAGGATTTTAATTTGGATCTTCGGAGGAAGAACAAAAAATGCTCGTCTCCAGTTCCTTTCAATCAGGTGTTTTAGTTGCTTTGAAACCGTCTTTACTTCCCGTATGTCAGCATAACTTGTCTGTAAACTGATGATTTCTGGATACTCTTTAATACTTCTGTAGTTCCGCAACAAGTTGCATGAGTACAAACCTGTTCAAGAAGGCGGCATTGAAGTTCGGGCGGAAGGTCATGGAAAGAACAGCTCTGGAAGTGACGTTATTAATTTAATAAGCCTTTCTTTGAAAAACAAGGAAAAAATCTTGCAAATAGTACAAAACCAACATCGACGAGTTGGCTTTCATCTCTTTCCTGCGACAACACCGTGATATCTGGTTTTTTGCTAGCTTCAACATCGACGTAACATTGTGCGACATTCACAACAGCCATCTAAATATGTCTAAATTGAATAAGTGCAGTTATTCAATAGAATACATTAAAACAAGAAGAATGAGTGGGATGTGTCACAGAAATATTGGGCATGCCGAAGAAGACTGATAGATATCGTAGAATTATGGATTTGGCGATCACCCGTCCAGCACAGGAATTAGTGCTCAACTGCCACACAGGACATGGAAGTAATTATACATCTGATGTGAAAAGAAGTAGAACTGCTGACCTCCGAGTGAAAACAGCACCTCTGGTGACCGCTCACCTGAGGCATGCCTTCAAGCAGACGTTATGGGGCATCATTTCCAAAAAGCTGAAAAACTGAGAAAAGTAGCACAGATGATAAAAGACTAGGCCAATCTCCGCAACAAATGTTCCCAAGGATCATGATGAGAACATTTTCATGACTGATATGGTACTTACGGAAGAAGAAGTTTGACTGGTTTTTGAATAAACTAGCTAAATTTGAGGTGCTTAATCCATTTTTATAGTGATGGTTGTAGAGTAAAATGTTAACATTGTCACTGCTGTGGACGAAATCTCCCGTTCTGCTCGAGTCACCATAAATGGTCAGCAGTATATTTTCTCCATACAGAACTACTTTTATACCTATGTGTTTAAAGGCTTACCCATTTAGTTAGCGTCTGTCGTCATGTCTGGACGTGGAAAAGGAGGAAAAGCGAAGACCGATGGCAGGCTAAGTCTCGCTCATCGAGAGCCGGACTACAGTTTCCTGTCGGTCGTCTTCATCGTATGCTTCGTAGGGGCAACTATGCTGGTCGAATCGAAGCTAGGACTCCTATACACAGTGGCGTCGTGGATTAAGGAGCTGATAGTGCACTCTGGTGCACCAGACTCCACTAGAGGCCATAACTCACTTCAAAGTTGGAATATCGCGAATTTAAAGACGGATTTAGAATTAGCGTAAAATTTCGCATTTTCTGGATGTTTTTGTGCGTAATTTCATAAATGCATACTTTTCTACACAAAATATCCTCCGTTGAAGGTCTAATTAATGATAGCGTCGTAATCCCGGTGTCTATCACAGTGTAGTTGCAAGACGGTTGGTTTGATTGTGGATGCGGGTGACGTATCGGTTCTTTCCTTTGAGACATGATTCGCACCTATTTCTCGGTGAGCGTTTTCGTTTGCTTCATGACTGTTTTTCCATTTCAAGCGTTTCCCTACTTCTTTAGCGCTTAAAATATCATAGAAACTTAAAATCTCACCGATTTTTCACTAGTTACAGTTTTCGTTTTCATTTGTTTCCTTTTGCCACCTTTTTGCTGGTTGTTCCTGTCTACTATTCTGTACAGATTTGAATCGCTTTCCCAAGCTTTTCAACTTTAATCACACTTATTAATGTGAGCGGCAAGTTGGTCCCTCGATTGGCCCCCGATTTTTGTCGCGTCGTTTTTTCAACGACCCACCAGCCTACCTATGCAGCCGCGGGGTATTTTGTAGTTTCATACTGACCACGGAAAAGGATTAGAGGTTGCTATTAATGTTGGAACTCAATAAAAGAAAAGAATTTATTACAAATAAAATCAAGTAAACAATAAGCAACAAACATAGCACAACATATCATACCAAGAATACCCCGCGGCTGCATACGTAGGCTGGTCGGTCGTTGAAAAAACAACGCGACAAAAATCGGGGGTCGGAAAAGTGGAGGACTAATCGGGCGGTTAATTTACCAGTCATATAAATAAGAAATAGGATGAAACTTAAAAAGCATAGCAAAACCACTAAGGCGTATGTAAAACAGTAAAATGAAACAGTCAATTAAAAGCGGGCAAACGGGAATACAAATTAAAACGGAAATTATTATCGATGAAAAATCTATGAGATTTGAAGGCCAATTATGATATAATTAGCATTAGGCAAGTAGAGAAATCCTTTGAAATTAACATAAATAGTGACATAGTGAATACAAATCTAAACTAAGAAAATAGAAAAGTTATATGAAATCATCTGAGTGACAGAAACATGCTAAACTTCGGGACCGAAGGACGGTTACCAGTCCTAAGCACACGGCGTCTTCGCACTCAGCCACGAGAGCCACAAAGACTTAGCTACTATTACTAAATAGACCTTCAACGGAGGATATTTTGTGTAGAAAAGTATGCATTTATGAAATTACGCACAAAAACATCCAGAAAATGCGAAATTTTACGCTGATTCCAAATCCGTCTTTAAATTCGCGATATTCCCACTTTGAAGTGAGTTATGGCCTCTAGTGGGGTCTGGTGGGCCACAGTGCACTATCAACTCCTTAATCCGCAACACCACTGTTTTCGGCCGGTGTTCTCGAATATCTAACCGCTGAGATTCTTGAGTTGGGCGGTAATGCAGCTCACGACAACAAGAAAACAAGGATCAACCCGCGACACTTGCAACTGGCCGTTCGTAATGACGAGGAGCTGAACAAGCGTCTGTCAGGAGTGACCATCGCTCAGGGTGGAGTGCTTCCCAACATTCAGGCTGTGCTGTTGCCCAAAAAAACTGCCGGAGACAAGGAATAAGCGTTCCGCACTCTGCATTCTAACCCAACGGCCCTCTTTAGGGCCACATTTATGTGGATAGGACATGACCCACTTAGGGTCAAATAGGGGATTTCCCTTCGTTTAAAACCTTACGCAACCCTCCTTGGCGTATTACGCGGTCAGGCTAAACTTACTTGAGTTCTATTGCGGCACAACACGTTGCTTACATGCTTTTATTCGAACTGACTCTGGAGAGAGGTCAGGATACTCCGCCCTCTCTTACAATAACTATTTAGCGATAGGGTTACATATAAACTAAAACAGATGTTAAGTTCCATTAGACAGAATAATATGACATTAAACAAAAGAAGAAAATAAAAGTCACTGCTGTGCAGGACACAGTGCCAGACAGACCCCAGCTCATGTTGACTATTAGCTTATATATGACCTCTAGGTCAATTAATTTTCCTGGGTATCAGTTAATGGTTTTTGAGAAATCTACTCTGAGGTGATAAAAATAATAAACATGAAACTAGAACATGAACACCTGCAAGATAAGCCTAATGTCTATGCTTTGCATGACAAGGACATCTAGGCAGGAATAAAACAGCGAAAATAATTTTGGAACAGTACTATTGGCGGAATTTAAAGAAAAACCGAGAATGAAGACATATCGACTTGTGATATTTTCCGGAAGATTAAGACCGATAAATGTCAACATTTAGCATTAGGTATATCAGGAAAAGCATGTAGACCGTTCGAAACAGTCCGTGCTGATGTCATAGGTCCGTTACCGAGGGAGAGAATGGAGGAAAATATCTTTGTTATGGCATGTCAGCACAGTAAGTTTATGATAGTGAAAGCTCTAATTAATCCAAAGCTATTACTGTGATTGGTGTCTTTTTATATGATTTAATATTTAACGCAGGAATGCCTAAGAGAATTGTGATGGATTCAGGAACAGATTTTTTAGCCAATGAATTTCAGCAAGTATTGACAGAAGTTGACCTTGAACACTGTGCTTCAGTTCCGTATAATCAAAAAGTAAACACACAGGTGGAGAGATGCGTACAGACCTTCATGAACATCTTAGATCCTGCATTAAAAACAGCTATGATTGTCCAGTGTTGTTCATTTATTAAGTTTTTGCCTGAGTACCGCCATCAACGAGAGTTCAGGCTTCACACCGTTTGAGTTAGTGCTTGGTCACACTCCAATAACACCATCCTAACGATACTTCCAAAGGCTGGAGATCAATGTGGGAACTGGTAAAGGACAGCAAAATGTTGCACTTCGAGAAAGCAAAGGAGTATTACGACACAAAACAGAAGGCGACACCTCACTCTTTTAAAGAGAGGGATAAAGTTCTGGTAAGGAAAATAATAAAAGGAAAATTTGATTGCAGTTTTACAGGATCATTTAGAACCATCAAGATTAACGACCACAATGCCGTCTTAGAAGATGAGCGAGGAAGAACAAGAAAGAAAAACGTTGAACGTCTAAGACAATTTATAGAAGACACAGAGGAAGAGCAGAACAGACCAGCAGCAGTACCCGTTAAAGATCATCATAAAGGACGGAAATAACCACTGGAATATTTAAAATAATTATAGTTATATAAGTGTAACATTGACTTTTATTTATCTCCTTAATATATTAATTGGTAAATTGTACTAAAATAACCCAATATTCTGAGCAGTAGAACCACAAAGGTATGATATACTGGAAAGCACTAATCTAAAAAAAACCTCGCTTAAGCTCCGTGCACGACCTCCAATCATTCTATTTTTGGCAGGTTAAAGATGCAAGGTGAAGTTGTCTACTATAGTCAGGCTTAACAAAGACAACTCTATGTTGTGGCGAGTAGAGAGGTCGACACTAATATGCAGGTGCGCCAAAGTTCTGATACAAATTCCAAGTGCGGCCAAATTAGCATACGTGACGTAGCACTTCACTATGTTAATGTAAGCGTGCTGCTTAAAGCCTCCTTGGACCACGTTTAAAATCTCATTCAATTATCTCGACTCTGAACTGTTATTTAATGTCCAAACTCCTACGCACTACCATCGTCTGCTGCGATCGCTAAGAAGCTCTGTGTCACGAGAATGGCTGTTCAGCGGACTGTGAAACGATATAAGGGGCTTGGTACAGTAAAGGATCGTCCTAGGAGTGGTAGATCCGGGTATGTGAACACCTTTTACGTTAGAAAAGTAGGCAAGAAGAGGATTCTTTGAGATAAAATAAGATCGACCAGGAAGATTGCTTCTGACCTCAATATCAGTCTAACATCAATTAGGAGAATCGTCAAGCATGAACTGGAGTTCTAGTCATATGAGATCCACCGAGTCCATATGCTGACAGAAAAAATGAAGGTCAATCGTTACGAAAAAGCAAGGAAATTCTTAAGTATCATTCGGCAGAGCCACGACTAGAACATTCTTTTCACTGGTAGAAGGAATTTTCACTGTCAACCCAGCATTCAATAGTGAGAACAATAGACAACTTCTTCAACGTGGACACCAGTGGTCTGAGAAGGCATCCATAAATACCAGAAGTCATTTTCCGTCGCCTGTTATGATTTTAGCCGAAATAACTGCATCAGGTAAAGATCCATTGGTATTCGTCGAGGAAAATGTCAAAATTAATGCTAAATATTAGCAAAATGAAATCATATTGAAGGTAGTAGTTTCCTGGGCCTCAAAACATTTCGGATAACAGAATTGGACATTTCAACAGGACTGACCACAAGCTCATGGAGCCAAGACAACTGTTGAGCTCTGCCGGCAGCAGTTTCCAGACTTTTCGGACAAAGGCATTTGGCTATCAAATTCATCTGATATGAATTCCATAGGCTTCGCAATATAGTTCAGCTTGGAAAATTAGCTGGGTAAAACATTCTACAACAATTTTGACGTTCTTAGGGTGGTCTTAGTTGAATCTTGAGACGAAATTAGTCAAGAGGAGCTGCGGCCCAACGTGGGTAACTTCGAGAAGCTTCTACAAGCTTGTGTTACTGGAAAAGGAGAGAACACTGAATATCAAATGAACCAAATTATTGTTTTGTATGGATACATCTTTACGTTAAATGCTGTTTTTACCATTAAATTATGCGACTTGACATCCGCATTAGAACTTTTGGCTCACCTGTACATGCTGCTTAAGGCGAACAGCTCAAAAAGGAACGGTGTATTACGCTAGTAGGAAGTTAGATTTAAGAGAGAGAGAAGCGGGGTAAAAGGGTATAAAAGGACGCACAAGGACGGAGAAAAGAGACTAGCTAGAGATAATCTAATACATATTTATTCCTCATTCATCGCATATTATAATGTCATTATGTTATACGTATAATGTATGTATCTGTGTATTTATATAAGATAAACATATTGTTGTTATTGTGTCTGGTCCTGAGTAAATATAGAGTTATCTACCACCACACCCATTACAGTTATTGGACACAATGCATTAAATTGTTGTCACTGTGTATGCATCGTTAACGATAATTAAAGAGGCATCACTGTTCATTCATCCCACTTTCCCCGGGGAAAAACTTTGAAGTATAGAGAAGCACTGACTTAGCTTGACACTAAGCTTTTACGGCATGTAACTGGCCTCCAGTATAACAAAATATAATCTTTAGACGATAAAAAAGTCTGTTGAAAAACATGGCTCAGGAAAGCGGACACCCGCGGTACTGTTTTCCCAGAAGGTCACCAACTCCTCCCCTCATTCTAAGGAGCGTGTGAAAGTTGTGTTTCGAGATTTACTATTTCTATTCTCGGCATACCAAGAGAATATCATTTTCTGGAATCATTCGGTTCTTTCCGATATTTGTCCGCTTTTTATCCGCAGTACCTAGTAATTCTGCTGCATCCCCCCTTTCTCTTGCTTGGATGATATTTATTGAGTACCAATTTTATTAAATAGATCAAAAATATTTAGATGGCGCTCGTGAAATATGTTGAATCTGATGAGCAGCCTTTCCATTTCTTGATCTTCCGTCAGAATTACAATGTCACATCTTCAGAAAGGTAAGTCTCAAATTGAGTGCAGTTTCGCATAATGCTTCTCATTCGTAGATCACAGTAGGACCAGTCTGAACTATGATTTGATGTTTTTACTTACAGTTAAGTGTCGCTGAACTTCATAAACTGAAACAAGTTCCCAAGGAAGTGAGAGAAATTATTGCGAGGAACGGGAGACACAATTTTTATCATCTCCCCCCGAAAATCCAAATAAGGATTCTCAATGAGGTGAAGTTGTTTTCAAGCCATAGTTTATCGGCTGAAGTTGTCACTGTTAACAACCGGCCGTGGAATACAAATATTTTCCAGACACAGATACAGTCTTCCGACTTTCGCCGCATGAAACTCGTCTCGAAAGATATTAAATATCTAACTAAGAGAGACGGAGGACATCTGACCAAACGGAGCTTCTCTACGTTCCGTACTTTTGTGGTGACTTCAAATTATTCGCATAAGTATTGCCATGTTGTTCAAGTGCATGCAGGCGCCTCAAGATGTCAGACTCTTTCCGGTGATTGCGCGATCGATTGTCTCGATGAGTACACTCAGTTGGAGATTAAGGTTGAGGATTTTGGGGTTGAATTTCATCAGCACCCAATCGATAGTTAATCTATTACTCACGGACTCTCCCATGCTTTCTAGTTGGGTAATGATTGCAGCTAAGTCGTCGTGTAGCCGTCTTTGGTCGCTGATCTGTGGCCCTCGCGCTACAGTCGCGGTAAGTAACTCGTTTAATTCGATAATAATTGAATCTTTGTCTCCATATTTCCTTTGTAGAGTCTCCACCGCTATGGAATAATTGTTCTCCACAAGTCGGAACCGTGATATGGTGGATTTTGCATCTCCTTGTAAACAATCATTCAAATAACAAAACTTTTGATATTATGCTATTGGCTGATCGTGCACGTTGTTCTTGAAAGCTTGCCAGAAGTGATCCCATTCCCATCTTTTTCCGTTGAATTTGGGAAGAGGGATATTGGCTAAGTTCATTCTTGGTTTTACTGTTTCTTTCTCCTTTTGGCTATCGTTATCTTTCTTTGGTGCTTGTGATCGAGAGCCATGTCCATTAAGGCTTGAAATTCTTACTTTGATTGCAATCTGTCGTTCTTCTGCCATATTTAGAACGTCTGTGGCGGAATCGATCATAGCATCTATCTTCATGTCATCTTCGGACGTGGTTTCATCGATGTTTTCATACGCTTCTGTGAGTTGATCCAAGGACTCTTTCAGTACCCTGATTTTCTCAGTACCTCGTATAAAATCACCCTGTAGTTCTTCCTTCTTTACGTCGATGAACGATGTAAATTCTATACCATCGTTTGGTAGCTCTATTTTTGGTATCCATTGTTCGGTTAATGAAATCCATTGATTGAGCATATTAATTGTTTTGGTCAAGTGACCTTTCCGGTACTTGAATTTCGTACTCATTTTAGTTTCTCCAAAAGATAAAAAAAAATAAAAAACAGTTGCCAGGGGATGCAGTGAGAACTGAGTCTCTTGTAAGGAATTGTATTCGTAGACAAAGGTGTCTTTGTATCGCCAAGCGTGCTTCGTGCCCTAACAAGCAAGAAATGTGCAAAGTGCAAAGCAGGCACACAAGTTGTGTGACTGACCTAATTTCTTCTTGTTGACGGATCCTCTCTAGAGCCGATGCACCATGTGAGAATTTGTGCTTGTCTCGTACTGGTTGTACTTGTTTGCCTGCCACGCGGGACTTGTTGTTCTCGTTGAGCACAATCTCAAACTTGGGTAATTAAACCTTTATATATACACATAACAATAATAAATCAACAGTATAACGATAAATATTAGTAACAATGTTAAGGGTCGTAACAGAAGATGCACTCTATAGAAAGATGCGGGGGCTTTTATATCGTTGGGTTTGTTGTGTTCCGCTCTACGTTATCTTCGCGCTTTTTTCAGTAAAATGACATTTAAAGAATAACATACAGCGAGATCATCCTAATGAATTGATGATTCAAGGCATTAAGGAGTTGAAGGGTTGTGAGGATTAAAGGATGGATAGTGAGGAATTCACTATAAAGAAAGAAGAAGGAATAAAATGAATCTATCTTTATTATGGCTGCCTATTTATTGTCTATAGTGGCTAATTTCTCATTGTGAAATATATATATTTATTATCTGATTTCAGCCGTACAAAGAACACAGTTCGTTTCTATTAGGTGGTGATTAAGCCTATCTTGAAAATTTTCACTGAAAATTTTTTAGATGACTTTTCAGCAAAATGACCCTAAAGGGATTTTTCAAGAAATTGATTGCCTAGTACAGAACCTTAAAATGCTTTTATGATTACGGAATCTGGAATTGCTTAAGTATGAAAATTTCGGAAAAAGAGTGGAAGTCCACTTTCGCTTCCTGAAAAGTATACCAAAACGCTAAAGGGTATTGCCAACTTCGTGTTGCTACTTTAAAATAACTTTTAACATTAAAATTTTCAACTAAATTTCATAACATTAGTAAGCGACTAATAGGGAGAAAAAAATCCGAATTTAAGTGACTCATGAGTAAAGAAATGGGCTGATATGCACTGATAATGAAAACGTCAGTTAGCTATTGGCATGATCACCCATCCAAACAGGACCATGCGTTTTGATTATCAGGAACAGTGTTTGTAAACAAAGCAAATCACTTAAAGACCGATTGAATTGTCTAAAAATGATTAATCAACAACCATATTTTACCTAATAAACGTGCTTTATCTAATAGTGAACTGATTCTCTAACAGTTAGCACAATTATCCAAAAAAAAATTTCATAATAAATGACATTCTTTACCTTACAACTGACTTCCAATGAATCAACTTTTGAATACTCATTCTTACAGGAGTTTTTGGACAAGAAATATGGAATAGCTTTAATAAAATTGAATGGAATACTAGAAATTAACAAAAAAATAAATATAAATTATACAAACAACAAATTTTATTACTTGGTTAATGGAGTTGATCAAAATAATAATCCAGTTAATGAAGCAAGTTCTCCCGATTCGGTCTTGTATTTGGGCTCGTTAGGTATTGCACAATTTCGGCAATTTCTAACCACTTTATTCAGTAAACAATATAACTATAGAACAAAACAATAATATCCTTCAACTGACCGAACCCCCTTTTCTACAAGCTGGTCCTATATATAAGTAGTATATAAAGTGTTGACGCTAGACCAGCTTTTTGCCCAAATACGATTTTCTACATTTTTCAACCATTTTCATGCTTTCGCAAATCAAAAATATGTCTTAGCTAACGGAAAAGTCATCATTTTTGAAAATCTTCAATTTGGGCTCTTTTCACAGGTCTGGGAAAACTGGGCAAAAAGCTGGTCCAGGGTTTTTCCCACAATTCCACATTTTTTTAAATATTTCAATCTTTTCAATATTTTAAAGGTTATTAAATGATCACCATTAGTCTCCGAAAAGACCTGAAACCTCTGACTAATCTTGACCTCGAAGAACTCGTGAAGGAGTTAAAAATCGAAGACTTTCGCGGTGTCTTCATGCGTGACACTCTCCCGGATAAGATACTATCAAGAGAAGTCGGAATTGTCAATCTTGACTCTTCAAATAATAAAGGTACTCATTGATCTTATGAAAGTCTCAAAAGTAGCATCTTTATTACAATTAGAAATGCGTAAGGAAATATTGGATTCGAAACTTCCTTCTTATCAGCTTGTGAAACGGGGGACATTCAGTGAAAATGATTGGCTTCACTCGAGAGTGAATACATTCCACCTAGCCATGAACCCCAAACATGGCAACCCACGCGAGGGTCTTGAACTTGTTTCACTCAGCTTCAAAGAAGATAGACGATCAAGATTCAATCAAAAGATCAAGAACTCTCCGAGTTTGTAAAACAAAAGAAGATAAAACAACAATCACACAACAATCGAACAACTGAATACAATATCAATAAATAATATCATACGGTCCGAGTCAATAATCATTCTTCTTTTCAGGATTGCAGTTGTCGAGTCGTTCAGTCGCCTTCTTTCTTAGACGCCCGATTAAGACACAATTCCTTCAGCAGTTCTTTCTGAAATATTGAAATGTATTAATTAAATCAAAGAATACTAAGTCAATACTACCTTTTCGACACACCATCGTAACAGGCGTTCATCAAATTCTTCCCATACTTCTAATTCTTTGCTAGTCTTCTTCTGAAGTCTTCTTTATTATCGTTCTGAAATACTCAATTATTGAAAATAATTAAGCCTTCTTTTTTAAGACATTTCTTACTCACCTTACGTAGTTCGTTGAATTTTTCTTTTCGTTGTGCATAATAATCTTGCTGGTCATTGAAGTTTTCTTTCGCTAACTGAAGCGATTCTTCAATATCATTGAACTGTTCTGGTAGGAGAATAATCTAAACAATCAAAATGTAAAACTAGAAAAATAAAAAAATAGAACATACCATTGATTTCAGATTTCGCATACGGTTTTTATGGTGGTGTAGTCTTCGAAGAATCTTTGAAAAAAATATTAGAACGAGCGAAAGCGAAGTAACCGAAGGTCCTGAGCAAAGCGAAGACAAAATGAGATGAACATCACAGAGAAACATGAGAGAAAGTGATAGAATGGGAGGCGTTCGAGAAGGTTAAGGTGTGACCACTCTCTCTCAAACGTCACACCCAGCGAGATAACGGAACCTTCGAGAGTGAAAGCAAGACGACTTGGGTTGAAGTGCTTGATAGTATACAACAATTTATTCTCTTCTAAATTATGGATGAAATACAATCTTACTTCGATTTAGAAGACATTTATTGTTTCAAACGCAAGGTACATACAAATACATTAGAAAAAACAACAATAACTACTAAAAACAACAAGAACATGATGAAAGGAAAATGTGAGCAATGCAGCACGATGAAGTGCAAAATCTTTCCAACTCCAAAAACGCGGATTGGTGCTGAATCCAAAGGATTCGGAAATCAAAGATTTTCTGGATTTGTGGATAAAAAAGAGGAAAATCTTCTCGAAAAAACTTATTACTCTCCAGAAACCGGTTTTTGTGGAATAAATGAATTGCAACGTCAGACCAAAAGACCAATAAAAGAGGTCGAAGAATTCTTGAATCAACAAGATGTTTACTCACTTCATAAGCCAGCTCGTAAGAATTATCCTTCTCAAAGAGTTTACGTTAATAGTATTGATGAACAATGGCAATCAGATCTTGTCGAAATGATTCCATATTCAGAAGAAAACAAAGGTTTTAAGTATCTTCTGACAGTTATAGATTGTTTTAGTAAATATGCTTGGGTTGTTCCTCTAAAAAGTAAGACTTCTAGGGAAACTGCAGATGCCCTTGAGAATATTTTCACCAAAGGTAGGAAGCCAAAAAAGATGCAAACAGATAATGGCAAGGAATATTACAATATTAATATGAATAAGTTCTTCAAGAATTTAGACATTAACCATTTCTCAACTCACTCTGATAAAAAATCTTCGATAATCGAACGCTTTAATAGAACTCTGAAAGAGAAAATGTGGAAAATCTTCACAAACAACGGGAACCATAAATACATTGACATCCTTGATGACCTGGTAAAAGGTTATAATAATCATTATCACTCCAGCATTAAAATGACTCCAATTGAAGCTTCTAAGATAGAAAATGAAAGTACAGTTTACAATAATTTATTCCCTAAAGACCTGAAGAAAGAATCTAGTTCCATGAATTCGAAATTCCCATTGGTCACGAGCAAAGCGAAATTCAACGTTGGTGATACAGTTAGAATAACAAAATATAAAGCTATCTTCGATAAAGGTTACCTTCCAAATTGGAGTACCGAACAATTCAAGATTGCTAAAGTTCACCATAACGAACCAATAATGTATGAACTCAAAGACCTTGCTGATGAAGAAATAAAAGGTAAATTCTATGAAGAAGAACTTACACTTTATAATAACATCAAAGAAGAATATAAAATCGAAAAGATTCTAAAACGTAGAAATAGAAAAGGTGTTAAGGAGCTACTAGTCAAGTGGTATGGATATCCGGATAAGTTTAATTCTTGGATTCCAGATGCTAACTTGAGATAATTCTTTGGATCTAGGTATCTTCGATTCTGAATCTTAGATACTGACCAATTTTCTTCGAAAATCAGCAGTATTTTTCAAATGCTTACCACCTTAACTCTATTATCTTTGACTTCGACAACGTTCTCCGAAAGTATAAGGCAATAACATTTAGTACTTTGAGCAATATTTTTATTGAAACTTGCCTTTATTGTAACATCAGGTCTACTTTGAATAATTCTATCATTTTGCTTTGATACATCGAATACTAATAACGGATAATAATAATAATACACATCTTCTTCCATGAAAATATAATCTTTGACTGATTCGTAATAACTATTTCTGAATTCTTTGGCAAAATTGCATTGCTGAACTGCATTGAATTTATCAAAGTCAAACTTCAAGCATTCATAAGGATATCTTTCACTATTGAGTTCGACATAAATTTCTTCAAGACCACAATTATCGAATTTACTAGCATTCAGGTAATTATTGTCTCTAGCAGTTTGAAAAGAAAGTACGATATATTTTATCTTATCATATTTTGTTCCAAGTTTCCAAGTAAATTCACGATTCCCATTGGGAATGTTATAACTCTCAAATTGACGAGATATAAAAGGCATCTGGATGAGCTTATTGCTCTCAAAGATGTTTAATAATTTATTTTGCATCTCAAGACTAGGCATAATTTTTGGAATTATAAATTGTAACTTATTTATTACCATCTTAGCTGTAAATTTAGTAGGATCTGTAGAAACAATAGAGTTTTTATTTTCTGGTGACCTGTAGAGACTCAGCGTATGCTTTCTTCCGTAGATTATTCTGTTGTAACATTCTGCGAATCCAAAGATATGAGTCAATGGAATGCAGAATGTCAAATTGCCTTTTCTATTTTTTGTATATTTATTTATCTTATAAGTAAGGATATCCTTTGTTTCTAAAATCCAACCAAATGTGTTCTGTTTGTTCATCGTCGAAGAGTAGGTTAAAAGTCCTTTCATCAATAAAAGTATCACAAATAAGATTGCATGAGAGATAAACAAATGGTTCCTTATTATTAGTATCTAAAATTCCATCTACCTTCACTACTGCAATATTAGAAGCCTTGAAGTCATGTGGAAGATTAAATTGAAATGTTTTTTCATTAGTTCGATATAGATTAAGGAAAAGATTAACCATAGTTTCGAATTTATTTTGTTTTATATTTTTTCAATCTTTTAAATAATGGGAGAATTCTCTGATTATTCAGTCAAAAATTATTACTCAAAGAGGAATAATAATCCTCTACTTCCTGAAAGTATAAGAGGTTGTATGATCGGAAAATCTGGATGCGGAAAGACTAATTTACTCATGAATTTACTATTGGATCAATTTAGCAATGAAGAATATCTAGATTACAATAATTTGTATATCTTTTCTACAACTCTCTTTCAACCTTGTTATCAAGCTCTTATTAATGGATTTGAGAATGCACTTACTAAAAAAGAAATTAGAGAATGTTTTCGCAAACAAGACTTCATCATTGAAATTCCTAGGAGGAATCCTGACTCCGCTGAAGAAAAAGAAAATGCTAAGCCAATAATAAATATTGTAAGTAGTGACTCTTTAGAAGATATTCCAGATCCTTCAGATATCGATCCTGATAAGAAGACTCTTATAATTTTTGATGATCTAATGCTTGAGAAGCAAAATAAAATAGAACAATATTATAGTAGAGGAAGACACAATAATATAGATTGTTTCTTCATTTCTCAGAATTATATTAAGTTGCCTAAAAATACAATAAGAGAGAATGCTAATTTTTTTATCATATTTCCACAAGATAAATTGAATCTTGATTATATCTACAGGGATCACTGTTCAGAGATTCCGAAGTTAGAATTTCTTGAAATGACTAAAGAAATATGGAAAGAAAAGTATTCTTTCTTGACGATTGATAAGACTAGTGATCTTGATGATGGGAAATTTAGAAAATGCTTGAAATATTTTTATTTATTCTAGAAACTTTGTTTGGTTCATTTTCTAATTATTATATTCTTAGGTTCATCGGTTTGACCTAAGGTTTTCGCGTAAACATGAGTAACACCATTCAAATTTGCTCCAGTTTTAATTTTTGACATCTTCTAACTTCAAGCGAGTATTTTCTCTTCCAGTATCACCTATATCACCACGAAGTAAAGCCAATCTGTCTTCCTTTGACAATCTTGAAGTATGGACAGTTATTTGATTCAAATTAAAAGTAACTTCTTTCTTTGGCTCAACTTCAAGGTTATACTGTTTTTGTAATTTCGTACATTTTTCATGTACATCACTATAATTTTTCTGAGATTCTTCATACGCTTTTTTATATTCTCTGGCTTCTCTGTGCTTATTTGAAGCAGTATTTAAAGCACATTCGGCTTCAGTTTCTTTTGCAACTGTGAAAGAAAGGATATATTTTGCAGCATCAGAAATTCCTTTAGGTAATTTTGCTTTATCTACCATCACATCAATTTCATTAATACTACTCAATGCATTCTCAATAGTTTGTTTATTTTGTTCTGAATCAAGTTCTTTAAGTTTCTTCACGATGTCTTTACTATCAGGACAAATTTGTTTGATAGTATTAGCCAGAGTTTGAAGAGATAAAGTTTGACTCATTATCTTTGAATTCAGTTGTTATTTAATCATTTAAGTTTTTCTCCAAGATTTTCCATTTATCTTCTTTTGTTTTTTGTTGGTTGTTTTTACTCAACAAATCCAATTTCTTAATGGAATTAATTTCCTCATTAAATTTCGACTTTTCAAATCTACCATTTTCTCCAAAATTCTTTCCTTTTTTATCAATATATCTACTTATATCCATTTGCTTTCCTAATTCATGTAATCCTTCATACAAAGTTTGCGTAGAATAGTTATGTAGCTTGACCCAATTTCGTTTATTAATTCTGAGAGGTGTTTTGTCTTGATCGTTGATGAAAATTCTAGCTAGTATAACTTTTCGATCCATTTATTTAAGTAACAAAATATAAGAAGAATTATAATTGTGTCAGAGTGTGTACACAATTATCAAGAAGTATATTTTATGAGGGCATGATATTTATTATAGTCCTATAGCGTCAGCAAGCCTCCTTGACAATGAGGTGTCTACTCATGATCATTGGCTAAAATCCAATACTCCTTTAGGTCATTTGGATTAAAATCCGATATTCATATAAATACAAGGAAGATCTTTCTTTTTTATCTTCTTCTGACGGAGTAATTCATCTAAAATAGCATGAATTTTGTTGTATTCAGACTTATTACCAGCTTGATAGGAGCCAATAGATAATTCAAGTTTTTCAACAAGAGAATCAAGGTTTGATGGTAGAAAATCTATCGAACTACCGTGATTTTGACTACTATCTTGAGAGGATTTAGAAATACTACTCTCAGTAGCCGGACTCTTAGTTAGAAAATAATTAGCTTTTATGAATTTCCATTTATCACTAGCATCAGCATTATACCTTTTTGCAGATTTATCGAATTTCTGATACAATGCATTTGAACAAATTAAAATGTTTTTGTAATGATGTGTATCTTGATCTGTTATCTTAGTGAAATTCGGCGATTTCTTGGTAAGTAGTTCCATCAGACCAGGAGTAGCATTATAATCTTCGTTGTCAATTGTTATTATATTCTCATCAAATTCTACATCCTTATTTCCAATTGTATAACCGTTCGTTGAAGTATCATACCTTATTGAATATCCAGCATTACTTTTGTCTCTAGGATCTTGTAGGTAAGTAGCAATTAGATTACTGACTTTGATTGATGGAGATCCCTTTGGTCCTGAGCTAAGCGAAGAATTAGTTTTATTTGGACTTTGCTCTGATCGTGACCGTTGGGAACTACTTGTAGATTGAATTTGTTTAGTAGGAGTTCCTGAACTTTGAGAAGGTAGAATTTGTGGTTGAGAAGAAACTCCTTTAAAGCTATTGAGAGTTTGAACAATTTTATTTTTCTCATCAATGATTTCTTCTTGTAGTTTCTTATTTGATTCTAGAATTGGTTTGAAAACTTCAATTCTGTGGTCTTCTACGTTTTCTAAGTCTGTACGTTCGTTAGCATTTTTGATTTTATGTTCTTTTCTATTCTCTAGGAAATTTTGGACGATTTCGTTTCTCTTTTTGGGATCATAGATTTCTACAAATCCGGAGGAACCCCTCATTTCGAAAAAGTCGAAACAAAGTTTCAATTTATAAAAATATTTGTATTTAAATAAAACTAATTTTTTGAGATAAAATTTGATACTCTTTTGTTTTATTCCGAATGTATGCTCTTTTGAAGTATTCCGAAATTGAAGACATCAAGAGTATTGAAGAAATCAAGAAAATGAGTCGTGATGAAGTTCGCAAAGAAGTTTTCAATATTAACAAGAAATTGAGATCTATGATTCTACAGGCGCGTGAAGTTCAATGTATGAAGAAAAAAGAAATGATTGAATTTATTGCTTTAGTAAGAAGCTCTATGAATTCTGAAAATTGAAAAAATTAAAATTCATTGGTAAAATTTTTTTCTAATAAATTGGAAACATTGTAGCCAACAAACTTTTCTGAAAAAGTAATCTTTCTCAGAAAAATGGATCATTTCAATTGAATGTCAAGAGATGATCTTCGTAAGGAAGTCAACAGTATTCTTGATATATTATCAAATGGGGTGAAAAGTAAAAGAATCCTTAAATCACAACAAGTTAGAGCAATGAGTAAACCTGAACTTCTAACTTTCATTAGAAATAATTTACAAATTAATTTAGCTAGCAAAGAGCTTGAAGTAGATTTAAAAGTTGTATTTCCTTTCGATGATCTAGTATTCAGTGATTACAAAGAGACTAAAAAAGGAGTAGTAAGAACTACGACTTATTACGCTTCCAAAGGTAAAAGTAAAGGAATCAACTTTGATAAGTATCATGACGTTTTTGATAAAAGAGGAATTGATTATTACATGAAAATCATTACAAAAGTTATGAATTCTTTCTTCGAAAAGAACAAAAATCTTGTAATCAATGACATCCGAAATGATACATCAGTTAAAATTGCTTTCAAATTAGTATTTAGACAGAAAAAAGAAGTGAGTGAGGAAAGTTTTGCTGTCAGATCAGAAACTAAAGAATTGTGTATTGGTGAGGATCGAAATGAATTCTATCAACATGCTTGTCAAGAATTACTATTGAATATGGAAAGCTTACAAGCACGAGGATCAGGTTGGACAATATCAGGAATCAATTACCTTCAAATGAATCAAACCGTTTGTAATTCGCCAAGTGGAGCTTCTTATATTCCACTAGCAGATTGGGTCAAAAACAAAAAAGCTGTCATAAATATTAAGAATAATGATGATAAGTGTTTCATGTGGTGTATTCTAGCTCACCTACATCCTGTTTATGATCATGTTGAACGGGTATCCAATTACGAGAAATTCAAGAATTATTTAAAATTTGATGGTTTAGAATTCCCGCTCAAAATCAAAGACATTGATAAATTTGAGAAGTTGAATGATCTTGTTGTTAATGTTTTTGAATGCACCCAAATTGGAAATATCAATCGCCTACGTCCTTCAAGAAGAATCACTAAAGAAAGTAGGAAAGTCGTCAATCTATTATATCATGAAGACGATAAAGGGAACTCTCATTATTCACTCATTAAAAATCTTAACAAGTTACTCAACAAACGAGGTGAACATCAAAAATTATTTTGTGTGCGATGCCATTGTCATTATAATGATAAAACAAAATATGATAGACACATCGAAGATTGTGGTAGAAACAAGCCCGTTGAACACAAATTATCCAACAAAAAATTCACCAAATTCAAAAACATTAGCAAAACCCAAAGGCATCGTTATGTTATTTATGCAGACTTTGAAAGCATAATCGAAAAATACTTAGGGGCTCACAATGATCCGAGGACATCATGGACTGCTGATATTGGAAAACACGTTCCATCAGGATTTTGTGTTATTGTAGTAGACTCATTTACTAACACATTACATAGTGTGAAGTCCTATATAGGATGCAACGCTGCTTTAGAATTTAACAAGTACGTTGTTGAAGTTTCTCAAAAAATTATGAGTCTTCTTGATAAGAAAATAAGATAATTTACTCAAGATGAATGGAATGAATTTAATAAGAATGATAAATGTCCTAATTGCGACGTAAAATATGATCCTTCTGATATGAAAACAACAAAAGTGAAGGATCATGATCATTGGACTGGTGACTATAGAGGACCATTGTGTGGGGCATGCAATATATTGAAAAGAAAAAACACATTCATTCCTGTTTTCTTTCACAATCTTAAAGGTTATGACACTCATCTTATTGTTGGATGTCTAGATAGTATCAAGTTTTTGAAAGAACATCAAATTGAAATCAAAAATATTTCTAGTAATACTGAAAAATTCATTAGTTTCAGTTATATATTACCTTCCTTAACAAAGAACGTTTATTCCAAAAGTGAAAGATGTGAAATTAGATTTCTTGATTCTTTCTCTTTCATGCCATCTTCATTGGATAAACTCGCTGAAAACTTGAGTGATGATCATTTGCTTATTTCGAAAGAATATTACAAAGATCTTCATTCGGAACATTTGAATTCTAAGAATAATGATACTTCTGACGTCTTTAAAACTATGAGGAGAAAAGGTGTTTATCCATATGAGTATATGGATTCATTTAAAAGATATGATGAAATTAGACTTCCGAATATTGAGAAATTCTCAGATGAAAATTACTGAAAGATAGGATTATTATAATAAAATTAATCATGCAAATGTCTCATAACAACGTTCCAAAAAATCATTGTACAAAATATTCTAAAAACTATTCCTCCATGCATTGAATGTTAAACATTGGCCGAATCGCACGATCTACTTTGTCATGAATCGCGAGAAGCTCAGCAATCATGAGATCAATTTTTTGTCTATCTGTCACTCCTGCCACATCAACCGAACGCATCTTTTCAAATCTACACCTAAAAACGGTGCGAATCACGGGGACTCGCTTGTCCAGAAACGCAATAGCGGGAGGAAAATTGTGCTCATAGAAGAAGAAGCTATCAAGGCTGTGCACTTTTGCTCTCGGTTCCTTTAAATCAAAGTAAGCCTCGAGGGTTGGCGCCGATGCGATTTCTGCTTCGCTAGGCTTTGTAGAGTTATAGGGCGCCCAAGGATGTGGCGGTGATAAGTTCAGGGCCTTGCGCAACTCCTCTTTCCCGATAAGTATCAACGCATCTTTGATCAACACGGCATTAAGAATCCGGGCTAACCCATGTTTAAGAATGCCGCTCCAAATCTCTTCGTGATCACGAGAGCTCAAGCACGAGATCTTGGCCAACTCGGCGTCCTTGTCGCAGAATGCTTCGGTTATTCTCTGTGGTGTATTCGGAGGTGAGGTCGAAGTAGAACTGCTGGAGAATTCGAGGTTGCCTAAAGTTGCTCATTATTATACATACTATGCATATCTCAGCCAAAAACATGACATTTTCATTTGTGCAACTATATATTCTGTGCTGGCCCACTACTCTTTAAGTGGAGTGGAGTCTAATTAGAACGGTGGTTCAGTGGTTTAAGATTACTAGAATAAGATAAGGATAAAATAAAGTAAGGTTTATTGCCAAAATAAAACAACAGTGGGATAAATACTTGACCCTTGAGCTCTCTCAAAGGGTCAGTCGGGTATAGGGCTAACTTCGGTCGGTCCCGCCAGTTAGCCAAGTGCCCTGTCTTCCCCGCCTTATGGGCGGGTTGACCTTTGGGCCTATTACATAAACATATATATATTAATAGTTTAGAGGGTTCATGTCGGGTTGGACCACTACATATTCTAACTATAATACCTGCATGTGATTTGGTCGCAAGGCAGACACAGACGATGAGTGTAGTCAACATAGATTCGCCTGAAAATATGTAGCGTATTTCAATGCATGTAAGAGAAATAAGTGTGAATTGTGCAGCGAAAACAAATACGAACCGAAAACAGCGATAGTCAAATATTTAAGAAGAAATATGAACAATATTTATAGTAGTTTATATAAGAATATATACATATAATATGTGTGGTGATTATGAAACATCCACCAGATAGAAATAAAGGAAGGAAGAGAGAAGGTGGCCACTCGATCGACCCAATTCTAGACGGAAAGTGAAAGTCTCCTTCTGTCACACTCTAAACACGCTTGGATAGAGACGATTAGACTACTTCAAATGAACATTATCCTCTTTAAAAATGATTCATTTGTTAATTCGAATGATAGTCATCACTCATGAAATTAGTGAGATTAAAACTAATATTCAATAAAAATTAAACTAAAGACAACACAACTTTTTGAAATTCACAAGTTTTAAGCATTTTTAAAACTAGAAGGCAGTAATAACCACAATTATGTGTACCAAATGCTTGTATTTGAAATGTTGAGCTTTCAATTAGATTATCTTCTTCACCATTATTTTTGAGATAATTGATAATTTCTTCAGGTGGATCTAATGCAAAAGAATCGAAGTAATAACTTTTTCCTTGCTTCTTTTTATAGCAAACCCAATGAGTACCTTTATTATTTGAAGAGTCAAGATTGACAATTCCGACTTCTCTTGATAGTATCTTATCCGAGAGAGTGTCACGCATGAAGACACCGCGAAAGTCTTCGATTTTTAACTCCTTCACGAGTTCTTCGAGGTCAAGATTAGTCAGAGGTTTCAGGTCTTTTCGGAGACTAATGGTGATCATTTAATAACCTTTAAAATATTGAAAAGATTGAAATATTTAAAAAAATGTGGAATTGTGGGAAAAACCCTGGACCAGCTTTTTGCCCAGTTTTCCCAGACCTGTGAAAAGAGCCCAAATTGAAGATTTTCAAAAATGATGACTTTTCCGTTAGCTAAGACATATTTTTGATTTGCGAAAGCATGAAAATGGTTGAAAAATGTAGAAAATCGTATTTGGGCAAAAAGCTGGTCTAGCGTCAACACTTTATATACTACTTATATATAGGACCAGCTTGTAGAAAAGGGGGTTCGGTCAGTTGAAGGATATTATTGTTTTGTTCTATAGTTATATTGTTTACTGAATAAAGTGGTTAGAAATTGCCGAAATTGTGCAATACCTAACGAGCCCAAATACAAGACCGAATCGGGACACAAGTGTTATAGATATTCCGGATGGAAAATATTATTTTAATGAATTAATTATCAAAATTAACAGTTTGCTAAAAAACGATAAAAGCTTTTTCAAAGCAAGTCTAGAAGACAATCCATCGGGTCGAGCTTCCGGTTCTGGTAAAGTTGTTCTTGATATAAAAAATGCATATTCGATTGACTTTAGTAAAGAAAATACACTACGTAGTATTTTCAGTTTTAATAGTAAAGTGTTGACAGGCGGGAAACATGTCTCCGAAAATAAGTTTAATCCCAAAGTAATTGATAATGTTTTTTTTGGTGTAATTTGATAGATGATTCCTATGTCAATAATAGAAAAATGAATTCAATTTATAAGTTTAGACTTGACGATGATGAAATAAGTCAACAAAATCTAGTGATTAATATCGAACCAAGACAAATTATTTACCATAAAGTAACAAACAGACCAAATAAAATAATTCTAAGATTAGTAGACATTAACAATAATTTGATTGAATTGGATAACGTTAATCTTTTTGTCGAATTGCATATGAAAGAATTAAAAATAAAAGATTATTAAAATATTTATATTTTTTAAGTCTTTAATGCATTTAAAAAGTCTTGTTTTCTTTTGTTAATTTAGTTTTATTTTTACTGGTTGACTTATTGCTTCGCAACGGTAGACCGTTATTGCTATTTGAATTTTTTAGTTAATGAGTTTAAGAACTCTTGGTTCTCTTTTGTTAACTTTATTTTCTTTTTTCTAGAAACTTTTGGCTTAGTTTGTTTTAGCGTGGGTAATTAATTATTATTATCATTAGTTTGAACCTTAATCAATTCAATTTTATACTCATCATCTTTTTTATTCAAAATAGTATAATTTTTAGTATTGTCATCAAAAATTACTAGTGTCATTTATTAGCATAAAATTATTTCTTCGGTTATTCTTGATCTAATGAAGTAATAGATGGAAATTCAGTTGAATTTATTGTTCTCTTAATTGGATTTAGTTTAATTTTGTCATTTTTCACTTGATAGGTAAGTGGTTCAAGTGGGATTCTTTGGAGATTTTTATTTCGTTTTTTCAATAAAGAATATGGTGACACTATATAAATTAAAGATTTTACAATAAAGATATAAACTAAAGTCACACCAATAGTTACATAAATTCTCCAATACTCCAACCAATATGATTCAAAGAAACTGTCTAAATCTTTAATAATTTCATGCGGGATCATTGAGTTTCGTTCATTTTCTTTTAGTTCTATTCCAACATTTGATATTTGTTTCATCTCAGGTAACAACTCCTCTTCAACATTAGTCCGATTGTTAAAAATATGCTCTTTCAAAATTAATTTATCGTTCAAAAATTGTAAATCATCATTTTCTCTTATTTCAATACTTTTTAAATTAGAGGGCACATTTGGTTCAAAACTAATTTTATCAACGATTACATTATCTTTCAAGTACCAGATTTTATCATTATATGTTTTAATCTTGATAGGAGTATAATCTTTAAAGTCATTTAAACCAGCAAATTCAATTAAGTTATTGCTAATTTCTTTACAAAAAGTAGCTTCAATCACACTATTATTCAACAATTTAACATTAATAGCACTATGATTTAAGGTCTTTTGAATAAATCTTTTTGCATTTTCTTTTAATAAAATCTCTAAAACTTCATTGTGGTCATTATGCATTCAACAGAAAGTCTTAATTGTAAGATTTAAATGTTTTTCAAAGTTATTTTCTAGATATTGTAATTCTCCAGCTTCTTGAAAGGTTTCAACTTCTCTTTTACCGCGATTTGGAGGTGTTTTCAATGCATAACCTTCAGATGTTAATTTTAATTCATTGTCACAATCATATAAATATTTATTTAATAAATTTAGAGCAATTTGATTATCACGATTAATCCAAAAATTGTCATTAACATAACCATCAAAAGTTCCAATCGAAATAAATTTACAGTTTTGTTTTTGATTGTCTTCCCAAATCATTACTTCATTTGATTTAATTTGACATTTACCTTTTTGATATTTACATATATTCAGATCGGCTAAAGCATTAACAGGATAATCTTGATTATAATGTGAAAAAACTTTAGTTTCAATTAAAAAACAATTCTCCTTTAAGTAATTTTTTGTACCAAAAAGACAAGCAAATCTATTTGGATACTCGCTTGAGACTTTATTATTTGTATGATATGAATGTTCTCCTTTTTTCAAAGTACCAAATTCACAATATTTATTTTTAATCATTTCTTCACATTCTTTTGTACTAATTTCTTTATTATTGACTTCTTTCTCAATTAGATGTTCATATCCGGATAAATCGGTGTACATAGATACTTCACTTACAACTTTTTTACATAAGTATGCATCCGAAATGAATTCAATAGTATTTGGCTTAAAAATTTCAAATCTTTTAATTGTTGTCTTATTTTTGTAACTAAAATTGCATTTTGGTAACTTTGGGAAGTTAAAATATTGTTTTGGAGAATTATCAGTGCAAATTATTGAGGAGCCAAAGGCTCGATACGAAGCCTCTTGAGAATTGATAGATTTAAATAAAATTAATAAAAATATAATCGATCTCATGATTTATAAGTAAATATTTTTCTCAATTATTTTTAACACTTACTCTCAAGCCATCTCCATTAATTTCCACTAAACTATTACTTAAGATTAAGCAATAACATTTTGTATCGGCTGGAATGCTTTTCGAGAAGGTTGCTTTAATTGTGATATCCGGTCTAGAATTTTCGATTCTTTCATTTTGTTTTGAAACATCAATCACAAACAGAGGATAGTAATGGTAATAAATGTCCTCATCAACGAAAACACATTCTTTAATCGTTTGGTAGTAACTATTTTTAAACTCTTTAGCAAAATTGTATTGTTGAAGAGCATTAAAATTTGTGAAATTACATCTGAAACATTCGTATGGGACCTTTCTGAATTCAATCCCACAAATATTGTTTCCCAATTACAGTGATCAAATCTCGCCGCGTTAGTACAACTATCTTCTCGATCAGTTTGAAACCCAATCACAAAACATTTGATCTTTTCATATTTTGTACCCAATTTCCAAGTGAAATCTCTAGCTGATAACGGCACATTATTGTCTTCTAATTGTCTTGAAATAAATGGTAAACTAAATGTCTTTTTAGAATCAACCATATTCATTAATTTATTTTGCATTTCCAAACTTGGCATAATTTTTGAAATTAACCAATTCATTTTTGTGATTGTAAATTTACCCTTTATGTTATTAGGATATTTTGAAAAAATTGAATTTCTATTGTCGGGATTCCGGTGTAAAGATAGAGAATGTTTTACACCATAGATTACTTTATTATAACATTCTGCGAAACCGAAAATATGACTCAATGGAATGCAAAATGATAATTTCCCATCTCTTAATTCGGTATATTTATCAATTTTATATTGGATATCTTTTTCTTCTAAAACGCATCCAAATGTATTTTGTTTACTCAAATTTGAGGAATAACTTAAGATTGCTTTCATTAAACTAGCTCTTCCAGGATCCCTAACATTTTCAATTTGATCTCCATTTAAACTATAAGTCATTCGATCGAATAAAAACATCGGGGAATTATTGGTTAAAGTCACTTGATCGGCTGCTGTTCTTAGTTTACCAGTTGCATCATCATATTCAGCTTTTTAAAGTTTACTGTCATCTAATTTAGTTAAAGTACCTTCCAAATACAAATAACTTTTACTCACTAATAAGTATTGATCTCATGTTTCAATTACAAAATTAATTCCACCATTTTCATTTAAATTAGATCCACTTGTTGGAAATATGTTTATTAGATTTTCTTTTTGAATAGAATTATTAAAGACAGGTAGTTGATCGGTTTTTAAGCTATTATCAATCGCTTCCATTATAAATTGAAAACAAGATATAAGTTGCTTATTTATATAATAAGATTTTTTTAAATTTAAAATTTACAATTTTTGTTATGAATATGCATCAAAGCAGTTTAAGAAATTGGAGTTGTTACATATTTTAATTTTTCTTCAAATGTGAGTGATTTTTTATTTGCGAGGCGACTAGAACCTTTGATTTTATTTAATCTAACTTTGGGGTTATAATTTTTGTTTGAAGAAAAAGTATCACATAGGGACGGTAAAACGGTCTTATTTCTTTCTGATAAACCATATGTAAATTTCCCAAAACGATCTCTATTTCTGTCTACAATAACTCCAGATTTTTTACATTTTATATCAAATTCTTTTATATAATTAGACACGGTTTTGGATGAAATGTTATATTTTTTAGCAAAAGATTCTTTAGTATTGTTGATAAAATCATATTCTTTCATTAATTTTATTATTTCTGTTTTATTCATCTATATAATTTATTTTTTTATTGAAAAATGGAAATGTGGGATCATGGAATGGAATAATGGAACGGAAATATGGAATTGTGGAATGGAACGATGGAAATAAGGAAATAAGGAAATATGGAAATATGGAAAAAATAAAATGAAAAAAATTTTCTATATAAATAAAAATAAAAATGAATCAGAAAAATCATGAAATTAAAGAAACTAAAGATTTTAATAAAAAAGGGAATGAATCTAACAAGACAGATCGAGAATTAACTCTATCAACTTGCTTTGATACACTTAAGAATATAACTGATTTATCAAATATTAATATAAAAGACATGTTATCATTTGAAAAGAATGAATTAACTGCAGAAACTGCTAGACAATGCGTTGATGTACTGGAAGAACTAATAGATAAAATTAATAATATGAATACTTCAACATCTCAAAAAGAACAATTTAGATCTATTTTAGTATTAATGTTATCTGAAATGTGTGAAGCCGATTGTAATAATATTCTATTTTCAACTTCTGCTAAAAAGAATAAAAAATATAGGGAATTACTGGATAAAATGCATCTAGACTTTCAACAAGAAAGAGATGAACATAATGAACTTCGCAGAAAGTATAATGAAAAAGAGAAAGATTCTAAGGTAGCAGTGCCTGGAATTTCATTATCAGTAACATTAAAAAATAATACTCGCCGATTGAAACCACCAGAATGTGTAGAAGGAATGAATGAGTCAGAGTTAGAAAAAAAAGAATTCGAAGAAAAATGGAAAAGAATTTCAGTCCCAGATAATTACAAAGATAAAGTGAATAGAGCACATGTTAAACCATCTTCGAGTGGAAATCAAGTAATTATTAAAGGAGGTAAGAAAAATTAGTAATCTGATAAGACACATAAATATGTCCCATTATTCATACTAAGCCTATTTAGACGGCTTATAATTAACTAATTCTTCTTCGTAGTACCTACCTTTAATTACATGATTATCACTATCTTTTACTTGATAAGTAACTGGATTAGATTTATAAACTCTACTAATCGTAAGAACTTCATCACTAAAGTTTTTTCATAACCTTTATCAAATACCTTTTTATTAATTCAAACTCTTACTGTATCACCTATCTTATACCTTATTTTTTAATTTTAATTTCTTTGTCTTCCGGAAACAAATTAGCATAAACTAGTTCAGTATTCACAAAGTGACTAGAACCGTCGCTTTTATTTTCTTTTTTACTAGCTTCAACTGGTGTCATTTTTATCGATGAATGACAAAAATTGTTGTAATTTATCATTAAATCAGGTAAAATTGAAATCCAATTATTATTATCATTTTCCGTTAAAACTTTTCCAATTTTTTCTTCAATAGTTCTATTAAATCTTTCAGCAATACATACCTTAATATTTCTATTTTACGTAATGAACTTATTTATTTTATTTTATTCACTAAATTTATTAAATTTGCCTATAAACTCCCTTCCTTCATCTACTTGTAACTTTTCGGGTTTTCTACCACTTTCTTTAAATATTTGTCTAAATGACTCAGCAATTCCTTCAGGTTTTTTATTTTTGAGAGGAAACGTCCACACGTATTTACTAAAACAATCAATTACCCTCAAAAAGTATTTATGTGCCTTATTTTCTCTTGAATATTTGGCCATAAATGCTAGGTCTGCCTGCGACTGCTGGTCTACATATTGAACATAAACACGTTCTCCTTTAAAATTCTTTTTAACTTTTTTGTGTTTTGTATATGTATCCTATTGATGCAAAAATTCTTCGATTTCTTTTCGACTTTTACCAGTTTTCCGATGTAGATCATTGATTCCTGAAGAGCATTGTTTTGGATCATAATATACATCTTCTAATTCTATATTGTTTCTAACACATTGGTTCTTATTAGTATTGCATATTTTACATTGTCCTTTTATCATTTTTCTACCACTTTTTGTTGTTGTTTCGTTTGAATTTATTGTTTCAGTCTTTTTCTTACACTTCAAACAATAAACCTCCATTTACTCAGCAAAAATTTTTGTTCTATTAAATAAATAAGCAAAGCTTATCTAGTTTTCAACTATAAGTAGGAGTGGATTTTCTAGGCTTATCAATTGATAATTTTTATTCAAAAAGAAACAACAACGAACTACTTCCAAACTCAATTAGAGGTTGCATTATTGGGAAATCAGGCTGCGGAAAAACAAATCTATTAATGAATTTATTGCTACAACATTATTTAGAGTACAACTACTTGTACATCTTTTCTAAAAGTTTACACCAACCGCTTTATCAAATTTTGATCAAACGACTAGAAAATGGTTTGGCCAAAAAAGAGATTTTAGAGTGTATTTTAAAACGGAAATTTACAATTATCCCTAAAGTAGATGATGAAAAAGCAATTAACAGTCAATTGTTTTGAGGACGCCGAAGGCATTCCTCATCCGAAAATGATAGACCCAAACTTGAAAAATCTAATAATTTTTAATGACATTATTGATGAGAAAAATCAAAGTAAAGTTGAAAGTTATTATACTCGTGGTAGACATAATAACATCGACTGTTTTTACATTAGCCAAAATTATATTAAATTACCAAAAAAAACAATCAGAGAAAATGCATACTTCTTTATTTTATTCCCACAAGACCAACAAAATTTAAACTATTTTTACAGAGATCATTATTCGGATTCAATTTTTAAAGATGAATTTATTGAATTGTGTAAAAGTACATGGAATGAAAAATGGATTTGTGACTATTGACAAGACAAGTGAAAAGAATTATGGGAGATTTCGGAAACAATTAAAATACTTTTACGTTGTGTGATTGTTAGTTAAATAAAGCCTCTTACCACGACAAGGTCATCACACACATAGAGGGTTTTAGTCGGTGTTTGACAAGGAATTTCAACCTAGATTTAAAAAACTATAAAACTTAAAGTAAGCAAATCAAATAATATGAAAAATATATAATATATAAATATGAAATATTCGTATATATCAGTAAATAGTATGAATTATGTCAAATCTTCATCTTCTGATTCAGTCTCCTGCTCTGCTTCTAGTTGCTTCTTTTTCAAGGCAACTTGTTTATTCTTGAGGTTCAATGCACGAAGATGGGCTTGCTCTTTTTGGATGGTTTTCTGCGCCTTCAATTGATCTCGATCTTTCTTCTTGTGCAACTCATTTATTTTTTGCGACCATCTAATCTCTTCATCCAATATAGCTGAACGACGCAAGAGATTATCGGCCTTTTGTTGGCGCTTCTTACTGAAACATTAATCGTTAATTATCGTCAAAAATGAAGGAAAAACATACTCTTTCAAATCAATCAACAGTTCATCGATTGACTTATTCTTATTTTTATTTTTATTAGGCGAGGAAGAATTGGTTAAAGTGGATATATTACTTATAGACTGATCAACTTCCATCACTTCTTCATATTCCAGTAGTTCCTTAAAACAATGAATTTAAATGAGAATTGAAACTTTCTGACTTACATTATTATTATGGTAACTATTATTATAATTGCTAGTTGACATATCGTTCCGCGACAGACGGAACTACGTTCCGTTTATCTCTAAAAACATAAAATTAAAATGGCTAAATTACATATTTCTCAATATCACACGTTTCAAAAATCAACGAAATGAAGTATTTTAAATTGATGTGCAACACGTTTGATAAAGAGAAATATCAAATTCAGTATAAAATGTTGTTGTTTGTATTAAAACATGGATTGAAGTTAAAGAAAATTCATAAAATTGTAAGTTTTAATGAAAAGAAATGGTTGAAACCATACATAATGAAGAATACTAATTTGAGAAAACAAGCTGAAAATCCTTTTGAAAAAGATTTTTATAAGCTAATGAATAATTCTGGATATGGAAAAACAATGGAAGATGTTAAGAAGTATAGTGATTTTAGGTTGAAGTTTGATGAAAAGAGAGTTCAAAGACTGATTGACAATCCTAGATATAAAAGAGGTAAAATGACAAATAATAACCTTGTACAAATTGAAATGAGACAAACAAATATCAAATTCAACAAGCCAATTCATATTGGATTCAGTGTGTTGGAATTGAGTAAGTTGCATATGAATCGATTCCATTATGATGTCATGGAAAAGAAATATGGAGACAAAGGGAAATTGATGTATATTGACACTGATGGAATTAAATATTTCATTGAAACAGAAGATATTTCTGAAGACTTGAAACAAGATAAAGAGTTTGCGACTCACTTTGATTTTAGCAATTTTCCTAAAGAACATTACTTGTTTAATGAAGATAATAAAGGTGTAATCGGTAAATTTAAAATTGAACAAGCTGAGAAGATTATAACTGAATTCATTGCATTAGCTCCAAAAAAATACAATTTTCAAGTTTTTGATCCGGCTGAAAAAAAAGTTGTAGAAGAGAAAAAGAAGGCAAAAGGAACTAAAAAATGTGTGAATAAAACATTAAAAGCAGAAGAATATAAGAACGCATTACGTAAAGATAATATTGTTAGAAAAGAGCAACATGTAATTCAAGCTAAGGACAATCAACTATTTACAATGAAACAAAATAAACTAGCATTAAACAAAATAAGTCAATCAGAGTTTAAAAGCCACATTATTGATAAAGTAAACACTATGAATTATGGGCATTACAGACTTAGAGGTAAATATAGTATTCATAGAAATTAAAGATGTAAATGATTTGATTGAATTATTTTTTATGCGTTTGTGGATTATATTGAAATTTTTTTTACTTATTGTCGTATAGCGGCTTTCACACACATAATCCCTCAATTAATATTCTTGGTTTAACACGATCATATCCTACCGTTTATCATCCGCACGCGGCCCTGCTGCAGCCTTACGACGCGCGTGCGTACGTATATATATTTTCTCTTGTTCAAATGTTTAAAACCGCGTTTTATTATTGTTATGTATTTTATGCATAATATCATAAAGGTTTAATTACCCAAGTTTGAGGTTAACTACCGAAATTTGTTGTGGCAAGACACAACAAAATTGGCGATCAGGACTCGTACCGATATATCACTACTTATCGTTTGGACTTACGTTAAAACTGTTCCAAGATGGAGTCCACCGTTTTTGCAAACCTGCCTGTATTCGATCCAACATCAAGCAACTTCGACACATGGTTACAGAAGGCTAAACTACGACTACATGTACTTCCAACTGATATAACTGAGGTGCAGAAGGTAGCACTGTTCGCATCCATGCTCAACGAACAGTCGCTAGAAGAACTTATTACCCGTCTGCAATTCAATGAAGATGAATCTAAGCGCACGATCGAAGGCTGTACCGTTGCTGAGATTGAGGCCGAACTGAAGAAAACTTACGGAAGAAAGCCTATGTTGTTCACACGCCGTCGTGAATGCTTCAATCTCCAACAACCAGCTCATGCAAGTCTCGATGAGTGGTACAAGATAGTAATAGCAGCCATTCAACAGTTCAATTACAAGACTTTCTCGGAGCAAGAACTCTCTATCATGGTCTACGCGCAAGGTCTTTCCGATTCCCGTCTCAAACACACACTGCTGACGAAGCTTGTAGCTAGAAAGGAAGATGAGCAAACTTCACTCTCCAAGATCCACGAATTGGCTCTACATGAAGTACAGTGCCATACGCACCAACAGGTTGCCGCTATCACCAAATACAAGCCGCGGTACCAGCCAACACCAGCACCACAAAAGCACTTCCTTGGACATCATCCAAGAAAGAATGACTACAACTCTCAACCAAAGAAGGCCCCTTCTCGACAAACACCTCCGAATCCATGCTGGGGCTGTGGTCAGATGCACTATAACGACCAATGCCCATTCAAAGACAAGAAGTGTCTCGACTGTGCAAGCGTTGGACACAAACAAGGTTACTGCAATCGCAAGCAGCGTAAACAGGTCAACGCCGTCAAGAAGATTGACATTCCCACCAGCAAGAAGACTGTTGCTCACATCAAGAGACACGCCATGGTCACTATCAATGGAGTTCCAGTTGAAGTCCTCGTAGATTCCGGTGCTGACATCAACATCATCAATGAAGACACGTGGTACGACTTGGACCAACCGAAGCTCCGAATAGCTGACGCTGTCCTCAACGCATCAAATCAACCTATGTCGTTCCATGGCTACTTCACTGGAACGTTAGAATGGAATGGTCAACAAGTAACGGAAAGGTTCTACGTCACAGCTAACAGTCCGCAACTCATCGGCTATGGTGCTATCCAAGCTACTGGGATAGACAAAATCCCACTCTCTAAAGTCTGCGTCGTCACGAAGAACCCAATTCTCGCCGAAGAGCAAGATGCGGAAGCATTAAAGCAAAGTCTGCAGCAGGAGTTTCCAACTGTCTTCGACGCGTCTCTTGGTTGTTGCACTGTTCACTCAGCCAAGATATATCTCAAGAGAGGAGTTCAACCAGTTTTTCGCAAGGCTCGCCAACTCCCGTATTCCAAACAACAAAAAGTCGAAGAAGAACTAGATCGCTTGCAACATATAGGCGTCATTGAACCTGTATAGTACAGTGATTATGCAGCTCCAATTGTCGTTGTACAGAAACCCTCTGGAGCAATCCGCCTCTGCAATGATTACTCCACTGGACTAAACGATCAGCTCCAGATGAATCGGCACCCCATGTCAACGATAGAAGACATGCTGTCGTCATTCAACGGTGCTCGCCATTTCTCCACCAACGACATGGCAGACGCATTTGTGCAGATTCCCGTCGACGATGAATCCAGCAAGCTGCTCACCATCAACACCCACAAGGGATTGTTCCGATTCAAAAGACTGCCTTTTGGTGTGAAGGCAGCAACTGGGATTTTCCAAGAGATCATGGACAAGATGATAGCAGGAATACCAGGTAGTCTCGCTTACTTGGACGACATCATCATCACTGGTGTCGACAAGAAGGATCATCTCAACAATCTGGAAGCTGTACTTCAGCGTATCAAAGACTACGGGTTCCATTTGCGACTTGAGAAATGCCGATTCTTCCTTAAAGAGGTCAACTACGTTGGCATGGTAATCACCCCAGAAGGCATCTCAACTGACAAGAAAAAGATCGCGCCAATTTACGAGATGTCCTCTCCGAAAAATGTGCAGCAGGCTCGATCACTCCTCGGAATGATCAACTACTACAGCCGTTTCCTGCCTGATCTACATCACTTGAAGCCACCAATTTAACGCCTACTACACAAGGACGTGAAATGGAATTGGTCGGAAGAATGCGAAGACGCTTTCAAGAAACTTAAAGAAGCACTTGCATCTCCACTTCTCATCGCACACTTCAACCCAGACGCCGAACACATCGTCACCGCGGATGCCTCTGAATATGGTATCGGATGTACGCTTCTCCAGCGAACACCTAACGGACTCGTTCACGCCGTTGCTCACGCATCAAAATCCCTCACACTGACGCAACGCAAGTATGCTCAGATCGAGAAAGAAGCCTTTGCGCTCACCTATGCCGTCAAGAAGTTTCACAAGTACATTGCCGGCCGACATTTCAAACTTCAAACGGATCACAAGCCACTTCTCACAATTTTCGGCTCAAAGAAGGGCGTTCCAACACTGACCGCAAGTCGTCTTCAGCGCTATGCGCTTATCCTGCTCAATTACGACTTCACTTTGGAACACATCGCAACCGACAAGTTTGGACACGCCGATGTGCTGTCCCGCCTCATCTCCGATCAGCGTGAAGCAGATTATGAAGCTCAACTCAAGGTTTTCTGCATTTCCGATGATGACCATGACGTTAACAATTCTGACACTGAAACTGACAGCCCTTACGAAGATGTTGACTCTACTTCCAGTCTACCAGTACGGCTGGAAGAAGTCCGCAAGGCTAGCATGCGTGATGGAGACATGCGTCAACTCTACAAACTCGTCAAACTCGGATGGCCACCAAACACGAGAAATCTATCACCAACTCTCCGCAAGTATGCAGTAAATAAACATGCGTTTTCAATCATCAAGGAAACCGTATGTTATTGCGATCGCATTGTTGTGCCCAATTCACTTCGCAACCGGGTACTAAAACAACTTCACGGAAGTCATCCTGGAATAGTTCGTATGAAGGCCAATGCCCGCCGCCTCGTATACTGGTGTGGCATCAACAAAGAGATCGAAGATCTCTACAACTCGTGCTCCAAATGCGCCAATGAGCAGAAGAATCCAGTCAAAGTACCACTTCAACCTTGACCAAAACTATCCAAGCCTATGGAACGTGTCCATATCGATTACGCTGGTCCAATCAACGGTAAGATGTTCCTAATTCTCGTTGACGCCTACAGCAAGTGGCCGGAAGTCTTTGAGATGCGCTCCACAACATCTACTGCTACAATCGACGCTCTGAACACCGTTTTCTGTCGCTTTGGTTTTCCTCTACTTCTTGTTTCGGATAATGGTTTGCAATTCAACTCGAAAGAGTTTGCCTACTACTGTCTTAAGAACAGCATTCGTCACATCACCTGTGCGCCATATCATCCGCAAAGTAACGAGCAAGCTGAACGCTTTGTTGATACATTTAAGAGATCAATGAGCAAGCAAGCCTCACTAGGGAAGGATACTGTTGATCAGTTCCTTTTCAACTACCGGACTTCACCGCACGACAACTCCGCCGATTCTCTTTCACCTGATGAGCTAATGATGGGATGCCGCCTACGTTCTCCACTTCAGGCCATCATTGAGGCTCCGGAAGAACCGAAAGCTCAGCAGACATTGCCTATGCAAGAGCAGTTCAACCGTCACCACGGCACCCGTTCACGTATTTTCTGGCTAAACGACTCTGTCTTCGTCCGAAGGTCGCATGGAAACAGTCGATAGATTCCAGCCATCATACTCCGAAGCCTAGGAAATGTGATGTACATGGTCGAATCCGATGGAAAACGCTTTAGACGACACATTAATCAGATGCGCCCACGTCGAATTTCTTCTTCCCCAGACAACGACGATGACTCGGTCGAAAATTACCCGTCTTTCAGCTTGGATCCCAGTCTTAGCGATGCCACTTCACATCCGAATGTTTGCGAGACGCCACTGCCCAAAGCCAACGTGACTAGAAACGAAGTCACACCTACTGCGCCGTATACCGAAGGCCAAATGTCTGTCTCCGACCCTCCACCGGATGCTCCCATCACCGAAGATCTCCAAGGTTACCGCACACGGACTGGACGACTCAGCAAGCCACCTACGTACCTTGAATTTGTTCATTATTGAATATAGTATCTATCCTTACTCAGGAAGGTGTCGTATAGCGGCTTTCACACACATAATCCCTCAATTAATATTCTTGGTTTAACACGATCATATCCTACCGTTTATCATCCGCACGCGGCCCTGCTGCAGCCTTACGACGCGCGTGCGTACGTATATATATTTTCTCTTGTTCAAATGTTTAAAACCGCGTTTTATTATTGTTATGTATTTTATGCATAATATCATAAAGGTTTAATTACCCAAGTTTGAGGTTAACTACCGAAATTTGTTGTGGCAAGACACAACACTTATAAATTATGATGGATAGTTTCGAAAAAATGTCACGAGATGAACTACGAGCCATAGTTTCAAAATTAAAAATAATGAAATATAGTGATATGCATAAATTGAAAAAAAATGAACTAATAAATGCGATAAATTTTAATGAAATATTTCCATTTGAAGAATTTTTTTTTGGTGAGAAAACAGTAGTGAGAAAAGTAATTAAAAAGTTGAAAAGTTGTATAGAGTCTAAGGCTCCTCAAAATTGTTCCATTTGTTTAGATATTATATTAAATGATGATAAATTAATTTTAGAATGTAATCATTACTTTCATGGAAAATGTCTTTTTGATTGGCTAAAATAAAATAATTCATGTCCTATGTGTAGACATAAAATTAGGTTAAGTAATTCACCGCGTGTATGGATTATAGATAAGTGTGGGAGAAAAATTATTATTACTTTTACAAGCAATTAAAATTTAATGTTAAGACTTTTATAATTTATATTTTTTTCCCATTTTGTAAAACAAACCATTCATATCAATAGAAGAGCTGCAAGCATCCAAGTTCACAAAAATTGCTTCAATTTCAAGTTTATGGGAAGGAGGGGGATTTGGGTGACCCAGGGTTTTTTATGCAAATATTGATGATTTACACTTGAAATTATGCTTGATTTAATACATAATGACTGCAAATTCCCCAGAAAAATGAGCTTTTTTCAATTTGAAATGGAGGAGGATTCGGCTGAGCCAGGGTTTCCCAGATTGAGATGAGTGTTTTCTGGTTGATATTGCACCTGATTTGATGGCATTTTAGCCTTAAAAGTTGTTGAAATTCGTAAAACAGGCTATTATGGAGAGTGTGGGATTTGGAGGGAGGTGTGAGCCAGTGTGAGCACTTCCATACTACTAGTGAGAAACCAGATAATAGTAAACGTTTGTGATTTCGTTGGTTGGCCGCAATCATCGTGATGTGGGCGATATGATCTTTCATTTCCTCTGAGATGCTATCTTCGAGGGATGGATTGGAAATGCGCGTCGTGTGACGGAATGTGGCGATTTATGTCTTTGGGAGGAAGACAGACGTCCGCTATTTCCACTCCTTACCCTCTTATTTTCCCTCATCGTTAGCCACCTCACTCTACTTTAACTTCAACTCTTATTGGATTTGATAGAATATGATTTGTAGTAAATACTGCGCTCATTGTTTCCTAATTTATGAGGCTTGCGATTCCTGTATGAATCAGCCTCGCATCCATAGTTAACTACATACAGGTTTCTACATAATCCGCGGATATTTTATGGGATACATGATAATTTATGAATGCTTATTTTCAAAATAAAAGAATCCTTCCATCTCAGGGGTCTCCTCTCTCGTTATTAACGATGGGAAAACTATGGCAAGGTGGTTGTTTAAGTATTTTTATTTCTAAAGAGTAATCAGGATTGAATATTTTAGTACTTATGAGATACTGTTTGGCACGAATGATGATAACAACACTTTTGTGTTTTAAACGGGGTCGGTTGTAAAAGCGAATGCAGTGTTTGTGGGTTGTGATTTATTGCATTTTTAATAAAATGCGTATTGAATATGACGTGTTATGTAGAGTTTATGTTTGTGAGTTACTAGAGAATATTTCTATTTAAGAGTGCAAGAATGTCAAGATTGATAGTAGAATTAGTCGGATAAAGCGTATAGAGATGTGGTTTTAAGTAGCTAACTATGATTGGATAAGTTTCTCGAGCGTTATAACCTCTTCCTCAACTATACACTTGTCATGTCCAGTTTTGATCCGATGCTATCGCATCCCGCGTGCAGCTCCTTATCGACCGCAATAACATCGCACAGCGCAATCTGTATCAGAAACTAGCGTTATCAACCGTCCCCCTGCCCCTTGATATGAGTCGTCTGCGACTCCCTTACTTGCATTCTCTCTCTTCAATGATAAGACTGAGATAAGTTTGCGAAAGGTGTTGATCAGATGGAGAGTGGTTCTCGGCGCAAACAGCTGCGACCGGCTCGAGTCAACGACCCTCTAACTACAGCATCACAGAACAATACACGTAAGGTGGACGTTACAATGGATACTATAGCCCAGGATCAGCTGAACGAGACACTGAAAACTGCTATGGCCAAGATTGGTGAGACGCGCGTGAAATCAGAGATTGATGAGGATTCAGGAATTGAAATGAGAACTGGAGAAACGCGTGGACCATATCCTGTCAAGGAGCTTCGTGCATCTTCTAGTGAGGGAGAAAACGAGGTTACGGTGGGTGGAGTCATTAAATAATTTACAAGCTACTGTATCAGCGATTGTGTAAACACTACATTTTAAAAGTATTTGTGAACACTATACGAAATTAATATCCGGAATTTATATTAACTTATCTTCAAATGTTTGCTAGATAACTGATTTAATCATTTACAATTTTTTACAGTATTAAAATTTCAGATTGTGGATCAATTAGGCAATACACATCACTTCGAGGTCGATTCAGTGGATCCGATCCTGCGTCGAATCAAACCCTGTCATAATGCACTAGAATCTAACTGCATCGTATTTCACGTTGGTGAGAAAATTACTTTATCGTTCATTAAAAAAAAATTGTGGTAGTTATTGTTGATGCTGTTTTGTCTGCTCATTTGCAGAAGTGTGGAATTTGTAGGTGAAATATCTCACAAATAGGTAGTAATTAAAAGTTAAAAATTGAATGTAGTAAGCAATTAACTAATTTTAAATATTATTTTCTAAATGGCCTCAATCAATAGCAGCGATGTGTGTATGTCATGCTGTTGTTATACTGTTGACCCGTTTCTGTCTCTTCAACGCAACTCGCAGACATTCGGCGGCCATGTTGATATCGGTGATAACACACTGATAGATCGCTTATCACCATTTTGGCCGGAGACAAGGTTCTAGTAGTTCAACTGTATTAAAATGTTCGCCTAATTATGCCATCAAATAGAGCAGGAAAAAAAATCTTCTTCATATAATTAACTAGTTTCTTCATCTAATTATTCATAGAATTCGCAGTTATTTCCTACCACACTCGTGTACAGTATAATCTTAACCTGATTTCGTAATATCAGAAGGAATTACGTAGAAGACGATAACGTTAGTAGCAATATAGATAGTAAAAAGTGCCAGGACTCAAACACTGGTCTTTCACCAATATTTTACACTATTTTCTATCATTAATAATATCTCATTTATCTAGAACTACAATATATTTATAGAATCGTTGATACAAATACTAATCACGAAGGACCTACGATCTGAAGATGACCTACTCCCCATTTTGATACCTCAACAGCAGCCTTCTACAGCATCAGACGCAGATATAGAGAAGAGTGAGCATAATTGGTGACATTTTAATACACTGTTGCTTAAAAATTCGACAACATAAAATTCTAGGATTTCTATGTACGAAATGCCATATAGCTAAGTTCAACTGTTATGAAAATCTCACAGCACATCAGAAATTCTACTGTAAAGGAAAAGATAGCTTGAGTGGGTTTTATTTTATTTTTCTCTGAATAATTAATTTGTTTTTTTCCCAATTATATTTATAGTCTGTGTTTGCTGAACTATTTCACCACATAATTATATTTATCTGTGAAATTTTTCTGGCATGGGTTATGTATTGAGAAATCATGAAATTGTTGCAAAACATATGGCTCGATAGTTCGTTTTTATTAGTTAGTGATAAGGTAAATCATATCATATTTATTACGTTATTAAAAAAAATGCATTGTATGGAAAAGATCGGAGTGGAACGATTAGTTTAGAAGAAATATTTATGTTATATCGTTTTACTATTACAACTTATTCAGATTACGGTGCCTTTGCGTGATTACATTTTATGGCGAGACATATATGTTTTAAGAAGTGTCGGCCGCTCGCTATCTTTGACAGAAATCTCTCTGTTACTAGCTAGAAAAGAAGCTATGTAGTTGGGACATAGTGATAAGCGATAAGTATACGAAACAGATAAGCGATAAATAACAAGTGTGCAGGATGAAAGAGAGATTAATATGATCTACTTGATATTGCATTTCATCATAGATTCAATTAATTGCTATTATTATTATTATTATTATTACCATCATCATGATTAGTTAACAATGCTCGTCATCTTTTAACTATTTTCTGTTTCTCTATTCTCTTTCATTCTCTATAATTTGTTTAAAGTCCTCTTTGTTTTCGTCACAAAGTTCGCTGAGATATCTGATTGTAGGGAGCAGCCGGGGAGTGAAATGGTGGCTGATAGCCGCAGATCTCCATCTAGATAAGAATGCTAAGCGACCAAGTAACTCTTCAGTGCATGAAGTGAGATAAGAGGATTATAGAGGGAGAACTTGCTGGCTTGAACAGTTACTGCTTAAGACACATTTTATCTGCATCACAAAGTATCAATCATCCGTGCACATATCTATAATATCGCGCATTTCCTCGTGGCTGATCTTATCTGCAGTTAGAATTTACATATTACTGTCAGATCTTAGCTTGAGAACAAAATCTACTTAATAGATATCAAAAAATATATAATATTCCCAAACTTTTCATCCTTACCACTTATCTGGAAGAATATCTTCCCACAATTACGATATAATTGCTATACAAGGACTTCTTTTTGATAGAATCAAATCATTCAATTCTTTTCATTTATCTGTATATTGATTTCAGCTCAGCCAACTCAAATGTCAAGCTTACTTCCAAACCTATACTCCATGGGTGGGATCCCACAACAAAATGTCATACTTCTACCTCTTGCCTATCACGATCAGCCACAACAAGACATGGTTCAGGTGGGAAAGCATAACTAATGTTCATTAATATTAGTCTAGGCTAAATTTGATTAAATCAATTTCGCAAACTGTTCAATATTCTCATATTAATATTGTGGTTAGATATTTACGTAGAAGTTTTTCGTCATTTGATTTTAATAAATATATGTCTTATATTTAGCTTCTCGGTCCTCCTCAAACAATAGTACCAGTGGCTATCGGTCGTCCGCCAAATCCATCTTTTCCTATCCTGCCACCCATTGGTGCACCAGTCACTAACCCTCTGATTATTCAGAGAGGTCTTTGTGGGAACGTTATTCCTCCACCACATCTGAAATTCTGTCTTAACGACCTAAACGTCACCGTTCCTATCATGTCAATGGAAATAGGGTAAATAACTTAGATTTTTAAAAATTCGAATTTAAATTCAGTATTTATTGTAATATCCTTTTACGTAATGATTTTATTTTAAATGCTTTAGAACGCTGCACGGTCTTAAACGAACGCAGGAAAGACCTCTATCAACTCCTTTGGACCTATCAAAAAGACGGAAGGAAGATGATGCTAGTACTGGGCCGCCTACACCAAACCTTATGTCAACTAAAGTGGGCAATACGTAATGCATAAAACGTAGTGGTTAGAGTCATAAATAATCAAACAGCCAATAAGCTTTATTATTGTATATAAATTATATGCTTGTTGAAGAAAACTCAACGGTTATGATGACAATTGGTAATTTTTTAAAGTCGTCTCATTCCGACGTGGAGAAACCATTCCTCTGTACCTGTGGAATATCGTTTTCTGCTGATGAAACTTTAAAGGCGCATCAGCAATATTATTGCAAAAATGTGGAGCGACCAGAAGATCAGCGAGAACCTGTTAGAAAGGTAACTATTGTATTTTATAATTGGTTTTTAAATAACGAAGCTTTTGTAAATCCGACAAATCTAGCCGTAGTAGCTCGATTGATGTTGACTTCTGATTGCATTAACTAGATTTGATTTGATTAGACATCGCATAAATTAAGTATATGCTATGTTAAATGCAGTAATACTAATTTCTTTTTTGTAATAATCCTGATGTTTATTACAGCTTCCTTCACGATGCGCTCAGTGTGACTACGAGCCACAGTCCCTGTCCCAGCTCTCAGTCCACGTACGAACAGTTCACAATGACATTCAAGCTTACGTCTGTCGGCTGTGTGGATATCGAGGATACAGCTTAAGAGGAATCAGAAGTCATATGAGGTGAGCAGATGCTCTAAAGATTATAAGTTTGCGAACTATTGAAATCAATCAGCAACACTATGTTTTTGTCGTTTTGTTAAATGCTTTCAGTCCATTTTGGAAAAGGTGATATATAATGGTAAGATCCATCCCCGCTTCGAAATGGGGGGCGTTGAGCGAGTTTCAACAGTGTTACAATCTCTGAGTCACAATATCCTGTTAACGGACGCTTGAACCTCCATAACTATACTATGAACTATCTACCGACCTCGGAGGCCTTGATTTAATTCTGGCCAGAATTGAACTCATGGCCCCACACTAGTAAGTAGTGCCTCGAACTATTACACTACCTAGTCTCTCCACATTTCCTAACACTATTCTGTATAAAAATATTAGCATTTTCAGGTCGCACTCTGAGCTAGACGCTATGAAATTCGAGATCCTTCTGGCAACGCATGTGGCAAAAGTGAAAGCAGAGCGGAAAAGTCCTCCCGAGCAAATGGAAGAAGACTAATGAAGCCTAGTAGATATCAAACTTGCTCTCCTTGTAGTAGCTCTATGCCTTCCTCAGTTCTTTTAATGTGGACTAATTTTGATTCGATTCCCATTCGTAAACTCATTGCGGGTGGCAATTTTATTGCAGCTTTAGCTAATAGTGAACGAGCAATTTTACAGACAGGATCTGTATGGATATGTTTGTCTTTTTATTACCAGCCAAATAGGAAATTTGTTTAATTAAATCAGTTTACCTATAAGGAGATCGGTTTCCTCACAGATCCCACCAGCGCTTTCCTCGTGTCGAATCCCGGTTATCATCTCAACAGTCAAGTATAATACTTATAATGAAAGCATTTTCTAAAGTTCCCTATTAATCTTATTAAAAAATGTATAAATTATCTATAGTATTGTGTTCAATACATTGTTGAAGTTTTCTTCATATTTTTTGTTCATTTTATTCACTTCTCCCCATGGAATCAAAAGTGCGGGTATTCGTTGGTAGCATGAAAAAAGAGCAAAATCCGATGTGCATGTTCTTTGGCATCTAAAAAAGCACTTTGTTACATGTTTTCTGTCATCTTTTATTTATCTCCATACGTATTGAGCAGAGTTCCGACAAGGCTTACAAGATAAGTCACTGATAAGATAGTATCCTTCCTGGCTTCCTTGGATTGCGAAATAAATGACACCAAGGTTCTACAGTGAAAAGTGGAGAATTACTAAAACTTAACACATTTATTTAGTAATTGTCATTAGGGATATTGTGAAAAACTACAAAATACTGATATACTACTATATTGAATTCTTATACCTTCGTAAATAAATGAACAACAGCGAAGCAATCAGAGTAAGGAAAATACCTGTAATTAAAAAGTGATTAATTTTTTTCTGGACAATATTTACATTGGTTGGTCGTTCATTATTAACGCTGAGACTATTCATTCTAACTCGGAGACATTTCCTAAGAGAAAAGGTAGGTTCTTGCTAACGACAGTGAAAACAACAAACAAATGCATTTAGGTTTATCTGCCTTGTTCACATCCAGGCATTATTCTCAAATCAACAAGTGGAGATAAACTAGATTAATTATATTTTCCCGTCCATTGCCGTAGTGTTCTCTCCAACTATTTATTTACTCGACCAAATAAAAGTACTAGAAGCGTTGAAAGGTAGTTTATCTGCATTACTTAGCGGGATTTCAACCGTTTAATACCTTTTTTTTTGAGTATTTTTCCTTATTTAATAATTCAGTGGCGCTAATATTTTCATCTGTGACCGTTTTGCAGGGATTTATATGGCATTGCAGGAAGCCAACTCGTTGGCGGTTCGATTAATTATTAGAGGACTTGAAGCGTGTGCTGGCAGTCGCCAAATCGAGCGGCGGAAGCCATTTCTAACAGCCGATCTGTCTGGGATTCTCTTATCCCTTCTAGCGTATCAAGCATTTTCCCACTGAGAAGGGCTTAGATATTATCTGTCTCTCTCGGAGTCATGTGTTCATTAGAGTTCTGATAGATTAGCGAAGTCGCCTCATATGTTAGATGACTGCAATAGATATTATACACTTAAAATTTGAGCATCTAAGTCGCATAGTGAAATGCGAAAAATTTACGACTTTATTTAAGAAAGTAATTGAGAATACATGCTTTTTATATTTGCTTCTTCATTTACCTACATTAGTAATAATAAAACTATTCTATAAATATATGCATGTATATGGGAAATATTAAAAAATACTTGAGTCACATTATTAGATATTCCAATTTATATCACCTGAATTTGCATCGTATTCCCGGGCGTATATTAGAGCCGATTTTCTATAGATAGATATCGATATAAGAGTGGCGAAAAACCATTAACATACATTATGTAATATTAATAATTAGGTAAATAATACTCAGTCACTTGTGTACGCTTTCAAAAGATGGTGGAAACTAAAGGGTGCAGCTGTTTTTGCCAATATTTCACCGCATTACGTCATCATCAGAATACCGCCTAGGTACTAGTATGTAGTTACTAGTACACTAACCATTTATTACTAAATAAGTAACGTAGTGTCTTATCAATACTTATCATATTAAAATTGAGCTCGAACCGTTATCACTTTTTATCCCGCTATCTATCAATGTTATTGGCAAAAATCTAAAAAAAAATGCTGCAGTTAAGCAAATATTTTTTGAGCATTTTCACATTATTATTGAATAAAAGTGTAATTTAATCTTTAGTTGTAAGTCGCAAACTGAAAGAGAGGAATTAGCAAAGAGTATGACCTAATTCAAATTGCTATTTTACCTATTCTAAGTATTGGTTAATTATTAGTAATTATCTGAAATAACACACGCAGGCCCAGTGGCGTTGCAAGCATGCAATATCGGGATAACACTCGACTGCTTTCTCGTCCATAATTTTGTATTTATTTTGAGTAAGTGGGACAAATCTATAAAGATTTCTTCTCTATAAGCTATGTAAAGCCTTGCTAATTATATCTATAAAGGAGATTTTATGTTAGAGATCATCTAGGTATTCCCCCTGGAGCAGCTTGTCTGCCATAACGCCACATCAGCGTATATGGCTAGTCTTTACGGATTTCAAGTGTCGTGGTGTTCTAAGTGGAAATGATTCGCAAGCTAAAATTAAATGAAAGCCAAAGTAAAGTAGAGGAAATCAAGATACAATGGGATTTTGAAATATATATATATGATACTTCAAGCGCTAATATTATAATTGAATATTTCCGACTTCACTTGCACTAGCCTATGGCTTTCATCAATAAAGTTGTTAAATAAGTTGCTACTGATGTAGGGTTTTATGTACCTATACAGTTTTTTCTGTAGATTCTAAGTAACAAGGAAAATTCTGCAGAATACGTCGGCAAAGCCATTAACAGAAGAAAAAAATTATTCATCAAACTTGCACTTGCTTCACAGCGGTGATTAGAACCACTTTTTCGGGAATGCTAATCTAAAGTTTATTTTATTACACCACCGTATTTTCAATGTAATAGCCCATTAAGTGTTAATTTTAAAACCGAGATACTATCTTCAATGGTTGGGAATCTTTTAGCTAATAACTAAAGCGTTAGTTGTTTAAATTTCGCTACTGAGACGTAGTTATCTCGTTCTCAAGAACAATGTTGTTTTACTTTGTGTCCATCTACATTCCGACGAATAATTTCATTTTCGAAATTTACGGCAGAAGAAAAATGGTCATGTCATTTTACAAATGCTCTTAACTATTATTAATGTTATTTTTGGTTATATTTTGTAGAGACTGACGTTCATGTGTCATATATCATATGTCAGTCAATACGTAAAGTGGCTTTCAATGGTGGAAACAAACGTTTAAGAATGTGTCAAGAAAACCACCAACTCTAATCACATCATCATATTCAAATGTATTCTAGATATCAAATGTATTATTGAATTCCATAATAAGCGATTAATACAAAATATCATAATTCATATGCCGTCATAATTATTTATTACTTATTTGCATTATCCGTAACAAGCAGATCATATTACTTTTACTACAACATAATTGGTAGTTAAGGGGAAATTGAACTTCAAGTGTGATTTCCCACTTATTATGAAGTTCATCTAATTACAAATCATCTCTCTTATCGAATTCGTATAGAAAAAATAGAGAAAACACATGAGATGATGACATATTTCTAGCTGTCCTCTTCTGTTTTCCTCACTGTTTTTCTCTCCCGTTCTCGCTTTTCTTTAGGTGTTTAAGCAGGCGGTGCCTAGCCTAAGATGGCGCTGAGATCGATACAACACATGCAAAACACTGCACTGGATGCATATATGAAATAGTTTTCCGATTAACGAGATCCATTAACTTCTGTTTTTTCTGAGACCACCCATTCAATATCAATTTTTCTCGTTTCTCTTCATTTTTAGCCTTCCTCATCTTCCTATCCTCTTTTTCCTTCCCCTTGTCTCCCCTCTCTCTCTCTCTCTCTATCTCTCTCCCTCACCCCCCCCCCCTCTCTCTCTCTCTCTCTCTCCCTCTTTCGATTGCCTCACATCTTCAGATGCAAAATGCTTTTCCATATCTACGATTTTCCATCTATATTTTAGCGCTTCTTCCAAAGTTGTTTTATTGCTTAGGTACTATTTTGTCAGAATAAGAATATAGCTTTGTAGATAGTATTATAAAATCTCTCACTCTATTGTATATAGAAAGGTTATTCATTAAGAAAAGTATAGTTTCTTATTTCTTTGAACTTTTTTTCGAAAAACGAATCTCATTCCAATTGTAAAGTCTACGTTATTTTTGCCGACATTAGGGCGACTCTACTGTCTACTGTATCCGATAAAGGAATTCATGCACTTGCTCTTCCGGGTTTAGGGGTCTTCTAATTTAAACCTTTATAGAAACTACATATTTAAAGCTGCAACATAAATAAGATAATTTTTTTCACATAATGCCGTTCTAAGATTGGCTAATTTTACAGCATTATATGAGAAAAACATATAAAAGACTTTATGCTTTAAATTCTTTGAAAAACAGAATCGTTTCCAATTAATAGAGATCTTTAGTGTTTGATGTTGCAACCCTTGGAATCGATAACTGCTTTGCACCGACGGGGCATGGATTTGATAGGGTTTTTAATACTTCTAGGAACTCGATTCCGCTTTTTTTGCTTAGAGCATGTCTACCTTTTATAATCCAACATTTGTGCTCGCAAAATTAGCTGCAGTGTTCATGGATTAAGTATCTAGAATAATAGAAAGTAAACCTAAGGTTATTTTTTTAAATGGTCTTCAAGCATTTTTATATTCTTTTTATATGAATTTTTAGCTTTGCATTCGTCCGAAATAATGTTGTAGATTGTTATTTAATAAACTTCTGTACTCCTTAAATCTATCTATAATGGACTTTCTATCACCTATTTCCGTTGTCGATAAAAAATGTATATTTGACAAAGAGATTACTTCTAAGTTTTTAGTACACTACATAAACTATTTTCCTCATCCGCAAGTTCCTTAAAATGTCATTTCATTTGTAAAATCGTCCGGATACTTAACTGACATACGCTAGAACTCGTTTTTTCTTCTTCTAACGAATATCAGTTGTTCTTGATTCTATCGACTTTTATATCTTAATTTGAATAATAATAATTTAACCGACGTGGTGATTCTAATATAGAAATACTATGTAATAGTATTTATAGCTTTCCATTGCGCTGGCATTTTAATGAATAATGGTAAATTGAGGATTTGGTGATGGCACTGAAATGCAGTAGAAACCTGGAATATATTCCCAACAAATGACATTTTCATCCATGCACGGTGACAGTGAACTAGGCTTATCCTATAACTGTCTTATTCTTTTATAGACTCATATTCCTTTTTACAGCTATGTTTTGTTATCCTAATTCTCTGACTACAGCGGATAATCGCTGCGGGTGGCTGTCCGCATTAATGATTCATAGGCTTGAACTACCCAAGAATTCCCTAGGCCCAAAGGTGATAGGAAAATACCCAATGTCATCTCTCAGTCGTATTCATAACTAATGTGTATATTAAATGCTCAGTAAAAATAATCTAGTTATTATTAAGTTCAAAATGGGAATAGTATCTGACTGCATAGAAGAACAAATATATCGGTTAGCAGTTCCTTTGGATGTCCTCGTGTCTCTGAGAGTTCAAGCCAGTCATGGTCACAAGCAGCAATCAGTATAAATCTACTATTTTCAGTATCAGTGAGAAAGCGTTGATTTAATGCTTGGATTAAATTATTAGTTCCTGTCATGTCACTCAGCGATTTCTATATCATGTTATCTAACTTAACCCGATATTTTAACGTGATACTCTAATCTCATCGTGCAAATTTGAAGTTTCAGTACATTTCAAGAAGATAATTGCCATGTATAATTTCAACACCTCCATTTATCTGCTCATGATTCCCCCCAAGCATTTCTACGCTAAACTCACTTAGTTTTTGACATCTAATTAGTTTCCAGTTATTATTTTGTAAATCCAGTGTATTTTCTCATTTTGAGAACGTTTGCCTCTACCAATTGATATAAATAATATAGAACTACATGATTACTATCATCATTATTATTATTGTGACTACTATTATGACACTTGCTACTATTATTATTATTACTATTGTTATTGCCATTATCGTTATTATTATTTTGCCGGAATTAAAACTCTCATGTTATTTATACAGAATTCACTTAAGGGTAAATCATTATCGCCTGTCACTCTCAGATGCGAGAACGATGGCTATATGGTTGGGTACTTTTACTCAACTTTTCAATATGCTTCGCAGTGAAATGCCTGGACTGTGTAGGGAGAGACTGTATGGGGTCGTTCTGTGAGGGAGACTACTGCGTATTATCCCAATATGCACCTCGTTGGGGGACTTTAGAGTGGGGAAAACCACAAATAGTCAAAGTATGTCTTCATTCAACTGGAGTGAGGTTGGAAAAACAAGACAAATGTACGAGAGAAAAGAAATGAAATGCATTAGTATTCAATGTGAATAAATAAGCGTGCATAGTAGTGAACTAGAAGAAAAAGTACTAGTAATATCTAATTAAAATCATAAAAGTGTATGTTTTTCTAGGGATGCATGAGTGGACGTTTACTACGAAGTGATATTCGCGACCATTGTGAAATTGCCGATGATAGTGGAAAGGTACGTCAATTCTTGGTATTCGCCACGCTAAGCCCAATAAAGTACTTTACCCATATTTTGTGCTCGACAACATTAGTTTATTTAGTATACGTATAATTGTAATATAAATATGAAGTGCACTATTAGCTATAATTTATGTCATGTTTTTTGCATCAGAGGTTCATCATATAAACAGGCTAATATCTGTAAACTCCCATTATATTTATCTTTTTCGATAATCGCAACTGAAATCCTATGTGCGCCAGTATGACATCATCACCAATAATGTCCAGGTAGATCGATGTGCCCGGGCGTAATGGCTTCGCGCGAAAATGAGATTGGAACAAATAGGGATGTGTACTTTAATAGCCTACTTTCGTCAAACTATATTGAGACTCGACAGCCGAATCTCTTCAGTAGGAAAAAATCAAAAAGCCTAACTAGTTTTTGCTCACATATTACTCCCTATTCCCTGCTCTTTCGTGCAGAATAACCAGTAAAGAAGCACAAAACCATTATGCGCTCCCTGCCATCTTATGAATGCAATCATCGAGATATTTGACTGACGAGAACAATCAAGGGTGAGAGTCTTTCCATTCAGAAAACGCTAGGTCGAAACGAGTGGAAACTTATCTGATTCTTACTTTTGTTGAATATACTATATATAACGACATTAGAGTAGCTTTTAGAAAAATACGAAAAAGTAAAACTAAATTCAACTCTATACATATTATCAAAATTAAAATACATCATCTGGAGGGCTCATATTGGAGTTTTTAAGTGGTAAATAAATGCTTTATAGGAAGTATTTACGTGCTTTTGTAATGGGAAGGATAACTGCAATGGTGGCCGCGCAGTTAACCGTCTGGAGGTGGAGAAGGTGGAACTGGTAAGTTTAAAAAATAATAATGCTGACTATTATTAATAGATTTGTTACACATATTTGTTACGAATTTTGATATTCGAAATATGTGCGCGATATAATTATAGGATTGAAATATAGCAGTTTCTGTCATCTATCTATGTGCTACAATAAGAATATCAGGATAATTACATGGCGTATTTTAGATGTAATTTTAGAAAAGTCTCAAAGTTAATATTCGAACGAGAAATAAGATAGGGGATATGAAATATTCTTTTATTTACAGGTAACCTGTGTTTGCTCTGGATCTCATTGCAAAGGTGAAACTTGCTTGGGAGAAATGTGCAGCTATGTAGTAAATCACAAAACACAGCAGATTGAACAAGTTAGTCAAAAACTATTTCAAATAAATTTAATAGCATAGACAAAAAGCTCCATGGTTATGTCCTTAAATTTCGATTGCTCATTGTGACTATTTTATAGGTTACTTTAAGTTGTTTAGTGGGAGATTCACAAAAGCAACAAAAGTTATAATATGATTCTTAGGTTAATACTATTAGGCTATTGAATAAAATTGCATAATCGGCAGAAAATGTAATTAATAGTATCCTCGTAAAAATGATTCAGATTCCAGTGCATGAAAAAGAGAGGGAGATATCGTAATAATAGAAATTAAACAAATCCAATCTGGTTTCTGAGCTTTTTTTAAGAGATAACCTCGAGTTTCTGTCAGATATTTTTGTAAAGTATATTAAGTAATATTTCGAAAGGTATTAACTCATTACTACAAATCTGAGAGAACATTTATATTTTGTAAAAAAAAATGTGTATTGTTATATTTACCTCAAAATTATTTGGGATGTTAAACGGATTAATTAAGGGTTGCGTTAATGCGTCCGTTCCACTAATAGAACGAAGATCACTGGGTGCCTGTATGATTCCACCTATCACTGGAGCCATGCACCACACGGTGGCTAAGGTGAAAATCTTAGTTTTTAAAATTTATTTCCTAACTTTTTGCTTGTGTATATATTAGGTTCTGTTCACTTTTGTTTTCAGAAAGCTGCTGATCTTTTAGTAACTGAGTCTTGCGTTTGTGGAACAGACTACTGTAATTCAGAGAAACCAGAAATTACTGTTCCTGAAAAACAAAAATGTCAAACATTTGTAAACACTACACTTATGGGAACGCAGGTAACTTGTTCTCTAATATTTGAAATAGCAAACTAAAGTATCTAACATGGGATAGGGTATTACTTCCTTGGCAAAATATCAGAAACATAATTATAAATAATACGTTTGAATAAGCTAAATTGTCCGTAGTTAGCTGTACCTGATCCTATAGGCTTCATCTTGTTTGCGGTCAGATTAACTTCTAAGCCGAAGAGTCAGTTAATGGGGTCGCTGAGATGGATGATAGATGAGGGGAGAAAATAGAGTCTAGGATATTCACGTAAAATAATAATAAAGATCTGATGTACTACTCTTATACTTCAATGCAATATTGGCAATTGTGATAAAGAGTAAAACTTTTTACAGATGAACTCGAAAAACGTGAGCTGTACTGGCGAATTCTGTTTCAGGGTAAGATATTACGTAAATAATTAACAGATTATATCCCTATCAAAACACTTTCGTATAAAATTTTCCAGCAAATTCATTACAAAAAAGTTTCGATGTGTTATAAGAATAGTTTCTATCTGTTTCATTTAAGATTAAAAGAACAATCCTTCTAGTGTTCTACTGTTGATTCTTACATAACCTAAAACACCATCAGCAACCTCTTAGAATTTCGAGATGGTTGAGTGATAGATATTTTAGACAAAAATCCTTTAAAGCATAAAACTAATTGAAAGTGGTTTAAATCATCGCATTTATTTGTAAATATTTGACTTTATCTGGAATTTATATTATTCCTTATTTTAAATCATGACTAGTAGTAAACATGGTTTTGCTGTACACTACTGAAGTCAAGTTTTAAAAATTATGCGGTTTGTCACCATAATTTTTTCACAACAACACTTTAACTCAATCGCTCACTGCCTGTTTTTTTCTTCTTTGATTTATTACTAAAGATTTAGTTAGCCTAATATATTCGAAAATTCAACATCATCTTAACCAGGCCAGTATCAAGTCGAAGCTTGGACATATGTCGGAGTACAGAACAATGGGTTGTGCATCTTTCACTGGACATGATCATCTGGCAGAAGAATTAAATCCAATTGGATGTGCTCAATTTAAAAGCGAGCAGCTAGAAGTTTCTGCCTGTTTCACCGTAAGTTGTGCTCGAATATGACACATGAGAATAGAAAATGAAATAATTAAAAATAATTAATAATTGAAAATGAGATAAATTGGATTTAGTCGAAATATTTGTTAATAAATGATCAATCAATCTAGACGAAGGACAAAGCAGCTATTGGTCGTGCGCAGGCCAACCAAGAAGTTCGTGAACCCAAACGTCGACAAAATGCTAAAACAAGGTGTGCAGGATTTTCGTTCTCTTCACAACCGAATGCATTACATGACGAAATCTGTTATTATATTCTAGTACTAAAGTGTATTTAAGTGTAGGTTTTCAAGATAAGTTATTTGCATTTAGCATTAAGGAATTACCTGCATTCAAAGTATTGAATAGCACACTATACTGTATGGCAAAAAAGTATTTAATATCAGGAAGCCACAACCAAAGATGGAAATTGAATACGAGACCGAAGATGATGAAGAAGAGGATGAAGAAGAGGAGAAAGAAAGACCAAAAAATGAGAAAGGTATCGTTGATGATTAAATGTCTACATTAGTAAGTAGCAATGATTTTCTTTCTTCTGGACAAAAAACTCATGCAAAATCTCAGCAATTCCTAAAATCCTAACGACTACTGCAGTTATTTTATTTCTTTCAGGATCGAAAAAAGAACGAGAACAATCTGAAGAATCTGAAGAAGATGACAGTGAAGATAGAATGGAAGTCGAAGAGGACAAGAAAGATAATAACAAAGAAACGACAGCTAAGAGTTTCATATTTGAAAGACCCACTCAGCCTCCAATTCCAGACGACTCCAATACTACCATGGTGAGACAATCGTCTATTATTAGCCTCACTGACGATAACCTGGATATTTTTAGATTGCAATTTTTATCTTAATCATGCTCTGCATCGTTATGTCGGGGGCGGTATGGAAATTCGAACTTCATAAAAGACTCTTTCGAGCAAATTATGACACGGTGGCCGGCGGATAAGAACGTCACTTTACTTAGCTACTTGTCAGTAGAAATCTAAACTAGGCCAGATCTAATGAACTAGCTAGGATCCCGATCAATATTTGAATACTGTGAGAATCGTTATTCCCCAGTTCACTTACAAACATATTAAAACTAATTTTGTTTAATTGTATTCTGACCAACCACCTATTATTTCTTCACTGAGCAATAACCTAAGCTCATTTCTCCCCACCAATATATCATTGCCTGGGTTATTATCAACAAAAGCTACAATAATTATACATTCGTTTAGAATATAACTAATTTTAAATGATTCTTCGAATTTAAGCAAATAATTAACACAACATAGTCATACAGATAGCTTTAATTTATTTAATTTATAAGTCTTGTTATGCTTGTCTAAAATATATATTTATGTTTTTAATAAATTTAAATCAACAAAATAACAATCGTGAACAAAGACAAACAAAAATAACTCGAACAATAAGAGCCTGTTGCGTGAATACCTGTAAATTTTGCAATTATGACAGTAATTATAAAAAATACTAGGAAGTGCATATTTAAAATAAATATTTACGTGCACATACTTGATACATTAGTTTGTATCCCTCTTCTCAATAAGACGTAACTGCTTTTTCTTAGCTTTCTTTAATTTAGAAGTGTTTTTGATAACCTAGAAAAATCGGAACCTTATTATCTCTATATAACTTTAATAATTTATTGCCAAAAACCAACAAGCTTCCTATGAATAATAAAAACAGATAGAAAAAAGACCTGAACGACTTCAGCTTTCCTCTCATTTTCAATTCGACGCTTCTCTTGTTCTTTCCTGAGCTCAATTTTATCCTAAATTATTTCAGTCCATTAAATAAGGAGTGCATGAAATAATTATTACAAACAATGCAAATAACCTGTCTTTCTTGTGCCAGTTTGTCACGTATATCTTTTTGTAAAAGTGTAACTTGTTTAAGTTTTGCCTTTTCCTTCATTTTCTTCTGCCATGATGTTTTTAAAGGTTTAACCTTTATAACCTTGTTATGCCTAAAACAATATCCTATCTCAGATTAACAGAACAAATTAACGCTTTCTGAATAAACACTAAAAAGCATATAATTAACAGTATTATGAAACACGTGGTATTCTGCTCAATATTTAATGGGACTACCACAATATTCACAATAAATAAATATATATATATATATATAAAGTCCCAACTGCTTTAACTATAAATGGGTGAGTGATATTTTATGCGACCAACTGAGAATGCACATCTTTCCACCAACGTCCAGATTTAGGCACGCCACGTACTTCTTTCAGCTTATTTTCCGATTCGACAGCAGAAATATCCATTTCCTGCTGATCGTCCATGAGTATACCTAAACATTACGCCACATTACTAACTATAAGAACAAAGAATTTAAAGTAATTTAAAGAGATTGCGACCATAATATATAAAAGTTAACATTTTCCAAAAAAAACAACGATTTATTTCAAATTTATGAGTACCATAGAAATTTGATATTTCGAACAAATGAACAGGAAATATATAAGCAATACTACATTAGATGTATGCATCTTGGTAAAATACTGAATAATGTTATGCTCAACATTACTAGAACTTTAAGTATAGATATACACAAATAGACGCATTCAAGTGAAATAATAAAATTATTTTGGAAAAATTCATCTTTACGCTGGAGCAACTAATGTCGAGAGTGCAGACAGAAATCAGTATCATAGACGCAGAGAAAAGACGTATAAGATAAGATTTCCTATTCAACACTTTTCATGCAAAAACATTGAATTTCCTTAAAATCCAAAAAAATCGAATTATACAGACGAAGTTCATGTGGCTAAGTGGTATTTACTGGAAGTAACGACATAATTCTTTATTATTAATAAAATACTGTTTAACTTAAATTAAGTAACCTTCATCTATCCATCTACGTGTGTAGTTATTGGCTTATACATAAATATATAGGTGACTAGGTAAACAGATTTTATCTAAGGTAATGCCACTGCTTTCATAGACTTGTACGTGTCGAATTTCTATATCTTCCTGAACACGATCATACTACACTTTCCTGAGCTTGAAAGACTCCTCGTCCCATCGTTTTTCCTATTTACTCATTAAACCTCTATATTATATTACTTTTATAAGTGAATAACAAAACTTAAATAATGATTCATTCAATAGCTTCTGAAAAATGTACATAACTAATTGTCACCATATGGTATCCCATTATTAATTTGCAGATTATTATCTCACTCATCTATTTCAAAAGGTGACAATATAAAGTGATATAATTATGTAATTAGATCATTTGATGAAGATTACAAATATATAATTTAATGTAATCTAACATCAATTCAGAGTGTGGCAATGAAAATCATGACTTCCAATGGTTCAAATTAATAATAAATAAGTAATCTTAATAATACTACAATAATAGCATAAAAATAATTCATGAGTAGTAAACAGTTTAGCATAAAAACTGCAAGAAGAAAAATAAAACATTGCAAATTGTTTAAAATAAGTAGTACTATCACATGCTCATTTCAACTAGTATTATAGTATTACTTTCACACCAACAACCTTAATTTCACCGTTATTCCTTGGCATAATTTTGCTTGAAACAAGTGGTTAAACAAAAATAGCCTATACCCAACATTGGTAACGACACAAAACTCATTGTAGTTTGCTCCATCATACTAGTTACTTAGGGCGCATTTCAGTGTTACCGCTTTTAAAATAAATCGAAAAAATACATTTTTTTTCTTTCTTCAGTTAAACAATCTAGAAACAATTATTATAATATAAGTAGGCATTAGCTTATGTCATATTGGGTCTTTACTTATATCTTTAATTATTTTAAGTGAGATTAGTTTTGAGTATGGGAAGTACTGAGCACTCAAAGAATATGGTTATTTGTATATAATTTATAATAAACACCTGATAAAGGTATAGGTATTAAGATTGTTAGACAATTAGTAAATAGGAGATAAAGAGAGCAAAACAGTAATGAGAGAGTAGGGGTCAATGTATGTGATGTAAAGAACTTTAGAAGAACTGTTATTTATTGCATGCAATTCTAATAGAGCTCAACTGAGTATTATAGTTCATATAATGATTATTTATACTCTCAGATTACTAAAACTATTTAAACAGTACATATGAGTTCTACAGTCGAAATACATTATTATTACCTACTATTAATTTTGATAATAATAATTTGAACATAAATTTATCGTAATAATTACTTGAACTATATATGGCACACGTTTCCATTCTTCTTTTTTATTGTATACCAACAATTCGTTGTTGTGCAGCGTCTAAATTTTGAATGAAGGTTCAGTTAAATTTTGAATCATCAAATTGCACACAAAATCGCAATTTCAAAGTTTTTTGCATTTTAGTTACCATCTAGCGAAAGTTATTTTGCTTTCCACCTGGCCATTGCATTTACCGTGACAAAACTGTTTAATATAAAGCTTACGGAATCTACCTCTAATTTCATAAATTATCGAGATATCTGAAGATTTTAATACGTCTATAAAAAGGTTATTATTTTATAAGATTGTGACTAAGATCTGTTTATACTATCATGAATTAGTAGTTTTTCTTAATTAATTATATTTCTGGTTATTGATAGTAATTTATTTAGTAATGTAAACATGCATAATTATCTTGATACAAAATATCGCTTTCATTTTACAATTTTTTTTTAATAGATTTTACCTATTGGGAGAAATATCGGTAATACTTTAAAACATATGAAAATCGTATAACACTATTAATTACGCTTATTCTTGAGTATCCTGTAAAATACTACTCGTTGTTTTGTTTTCCATGGAACGATTAAATTCCAATCAATAGCAATAAGTTGTATATATGACACAAGGTAGTGTTAGTTGTACATTATTAGTGTAAATATAATTTTTTGCTTCACTTATTTAGGTGTTAACTTATAATTATACTCTTTAAAGTTTGCTGTACTTATTGGCTATAATTAGTTTTTCTGGTTGATATATGCGTCAATCATATATTCATATAATTTCAGCTTACTTTCTTAATTTGAACGTAATTTAAGCTTGGCTGTATGGACGATTTTACTCTCGAACTTAAGCCAGCTGTTTCAAAGATGATGGAGACATGTATAACATTTGAACCACAATTTTGGGATGTACAGGATAATTCTATCCTTGAGGCGGAAGGACCGATATTTCTTCTGGGAAAAGAATTTCGAAAAGAACTAGGTTAATAGTATATGACTGGTTTATCTGATTTTTTTTTGCTGATTATCCCTTTTAATTTTCCAGCGCTATTCTTTGTTTACTACAGGAATCGAGGTTATTAAGGACTACGTCAGATCTCGTTTATGGTTTACCTATAGAAAAAACTTTGCTCCAATTGGTAAATGCATTAGCTTTTAACTGTTTCCTTGTAAGTTAAACACTAAATCATTTTCTGTTTAGGTGGTACAGGTCCGGACAGCGATCAAGGCTGGGGATGTATGCTTCGTTGCGCCCAAATGGTATTGGGTGAGACATTGCTAAGACGACATCTTGGAAAGCATTATGAATGGAAGAGGGTAGCACCGACCGGTGATTATGAACGAATTTTGAGGATGTTTCTAGATGAAAAGACCGCGCTGTATTCAATTCATCAAATTGGTAATGTTCTTTTTTATAACCATTTAGAAGTATACCATAAGTTTTTTGTTCCTTTTTTAAAAATATATAAATTAGCATTTGCATTCAATGTTCATACAGTTAAATACATGTATTTAATCATGATATATTTCATTGATGATAGTTTAGATAGCTGATGTTCACTCATACATAATAATATAATATTAAGCTGCATACTGCATAGATGTTATTAAACTCAAAATTTTAATGAAGAAGGTTACTGACATATTGGAGGGTCGAGATCTTTTCTTTTAAAGTTTTGAGGATATTCGAGTACTTTCTTTTCAGCACAGATGGGTGTATCTGAGGGTAAGAGTGTAGGAGAGTGGTTTGGACCTAACACGGCTGCTCAGGTGAATCTTAACCTTACTTATTATTTAAAATTATAATAATTGAAACGATATATATATATAATTTAATTAATTAATATTAATTAGTATTTTCAGGTGATGAAGAAATTAGCTGTGTTTGATTCATGGTCAGATATAGCAGTTCACGTGGCCTTAGACAATATTTTGATTTCCAGTGACGTTAGAACTATAGCCACATTAGTTCCACCGAAGGATGCTGTTAAGCTCATAATGGGTATATTGTACTGTATAACAAAATGTCCATAATTAAAGGAAAATTTTCCGTTTAAAGTAGAACATTGGGCTTACAGAAGATGGAAATGTAGACGAATCTTATCTAACCGTGATTAATGAGTCAACAGAATATAGTGATGTAAATAAACCAGCCGAATGGAGACCATTACTTCTACTTATTCCACTCAGGCTGGGTTTAACTAATATTAACAGATGCTATCTTCCCGCTGTTCAGGTTCGACATTGTTCAGTTGCTTTGTTGTGGATATATAGCTGAATTTTGATACGACGTATATTATATTTAAGGAATTTTTCAAATTGGATTCATGCGTCGGAATTATTGGTGGGCGTCCAAACCATGCACTATATTTTGTCGGAATTGCTGGAGATAGAGTAAATCTTCTGTATCATCGACTATTATTCCATTATGGTTTTTTTCTAATCTTTAAATCTTTATTCCAAAATACCTTCTTCTTTTTTTAAACCTATTTTAGCTTATATATTTGGATCCACACTTTTGTCGCCCATCTATCAATGAGATCTCACTAGGAAAAGGAAAAACCACATGTGATGAGTTCGACAGTATTGAGGTGGATATGGGAATAGATTTATGGATCATATATAAAGTTCTGAGGGGAATAAAACTTTGAAATTGGTACTCATTTTATAGAAAACGCTGAAAACGCGGTGCTCACTTTCCAGCTTCGATACTGATACATCGAGTACATTAGACGACACAAGTTTCCACTCTTCTATGTTTCTTCATATAAATTATGATCAAGTAAATATAGAAGTCTTTTATTCATTCATTCCCTCTTTTGTTTTT